>JAQPPZ010002190.1:0-89820 GCA_028583015.1 Wollemia nobilis | reverse complement strand
GATATTTTACCAATCAAATCAAGGCCCCATTGTGAAAATGGCCAAAGGCTTTGAATGGGTTGTAGAGCGTGTGATGGTACATGAGTCAAATTTGCATGATGTTGGCACTTTTGGCACTTTTTGACATATTGACAATAGTCACTTTCCATTGTTGGCCAATAATATCCCATGCATAGTATTCTCTTTGCAATGGCCATCCCACTGAAATGACCACCATAAGTACCATCATGAGCTTCTGCTATAGCTCATTCTACCTCAATCGGATCTAGACATCGTAATAATATTCCATCATACCCACGTTTATACAACATGTCCCCCAATAGAGTAAAACGGATTACTTTTTGTTTGAATGTTCTTTTGGTAGTTCGTGTCATTTCTATTGGGAGTGTTCCAGACTTGAGAAAGTCTCTTATTTCATCAAGGTAAGAATTGTAAGGTTCAGCATGTATCAAACAAACATTCTTCTCACCTGTAGATTTTGCTCTTTGAATTGATGGTTTTGACATTGTTGTTATGATTAGCGGTTGTACTTCTCCATGCTCATTCTTAGGGATGAGAGATCCCAAAGAAGCCATTGCATCCTCAAATTTGTTTGTCGAATGGGGTAGGTTACTAATTTCATACCAATCAAACTTTTCTAGCAATTTTGTTGCTACTTCATGGTATTTCTTTAAAACTGGTTCTTTACATTGAAATTCTCCTTTTACTTGGTAAACAACTAGTTGAGAATCACCAAAAATGCTTAGTCTTTTTATGCCCATTGCTATAGTTGATTGAAGACCCAATATTAAGGCTTCATACTCTACGTTATTGTTAGTGCATGTGAAGTCGAGTTTGAATGATAAAGGAATTGGTATTCCTTCGGGTGTATAAAACATGACTCCCGCACCTTGTCCTTTTTTGCACTTAGATCCATCAAAGAACATTGTCATGTCTGCTTCATCCTCAGGAGGGACTAACTCTTCTTGTTCTGTGACAGAGAATACTGAATCATCTGGGAGCTCAATGATTAGTGGTTTATCATTTTGTAAAGGAGCTTCAGCTAGTTGATCAGCTATCACCTGTCCTTTTATGGATTTTTGACTTATGAATTCAAGATCGAATTCTGTTAAAAGCATTATCCATTTAGCAGTACAGGTGTTGTTGTAAGTGCGAGTCATCATGTATCATAGAGGATTTTCTCTAGCTATGACATAAGTAGTGTTGCTTAGCATATAATGTCTAAGTTTCTTAGTGGCAAAAACCACTGCTAAACACAACTTTTCGACATAAGCATATCTTGTTTCGTAACTTACCAAGGTTCGACTTATATAGTAAATTGCTTGCTCCTTATTATTTTCATTCTTTTGTGCAAGCATTGTCCCTAGTGCAAAATCTGTTGCAAAAATGTATAGGTGAAAAGGGACTCCTGTTTGAGGCGGTGTAAGAACTGGCGGTGAAGCCAGATACTTCTTTATGTCATCAAATACCTCTTGAAATTCAGTTGTCCAAGAGAATGTCACCCCCTTTTGTAACAAGCGGTTGAAAGGCCTGCATTTATCTGAGAGTTGTGCAATGAATCATCGGATAGATTGGATCTTTCCTTGTAAGCTACGCAACTCTTTCAAGTTTTTGGGAGGTGGCATCTCTAATATAGCTTTTACCTTACCTGGGTCCACTTCAATGCCTCGCTTGGAGATAATGAATCCTAGAAGCTTTCTGGATGTGACACCAAATACGCACTTCTTAGGATTTAACCTTACTTTATGTTCTAGCAATCGATCAAATGCTTTTTCCAAGACTTCAATGTGCTCAAGACGTGTTTTTGATTTAGCAATCAGGTCATCTACATAATCCTCGATGATCTTATGCATATAGTCATGAAATATGTACGTCATAGCACGTTGATATGTAGCTCCTACATTCTTAAGTCCAAAAGGCATCACTCTATAATAGAATGTACCCTAGGGTGTTGTAAATGTTGTCTTGTGTTGATCTTCGGGATTAATTCGAATTTGGTTGTATCCCGAGAAACCGTCCATTAAGGAAAGCATTTCATGGCCAACACAGGAGTCTACTAGTTGATCGATGTTAGGCAAAGGAAAATCATCCTTGGGACACGCTTTGTTTAAGTCTCAAAAATCAGTGCACACATGTATCCCTCCGTTCGGTTTATGAACGGGTACCATATTTGAGAGCCATTCTAGGTAATCAATTGGTACTATGAAGTATACATCCAATAACTTTTGTAGTTCTTCTTTCACAATTAATGCAACTATTGGATGGACTTTCCTAAGCTTTTGCTTGAACGGTTTTGCGTCTGGTGCCAATGTAAGGTTGTGGACTACCAAGTCTGGGTCTAAACCAGGCATGTCTTTATATGACCATGCGAACACTTCTTTCTTTCTCATCAGCACACTGATTATGCATTCTTTTTCTTCTATGGATAAATATTTTGCGATTTTGACAATTTGGGGATTATCCACGTCTTGACTAAGGTTCACGTCTATAGACTCTTCAATCAGCATGTGAGAACCTTCCTCTAGTTGATGTGGAGTTGGGATGAGGTGGATATCATCCACCACATTTTCAAATGTCTTAGGGGCTTCCCCCTCTACTTCAGTTTGAAAAACTGAGTGATCTGATGATGAAGGTTGTTGTGAAATATACGCGTTTGAAGCATGCAGCAACTCTTCGGACAAGATAAATTCAATGGATGGTGGGGATGAGATCCTATCCATGGCAATGAGGCTAGTGTCGATATGGATCGGCTTTGCCTCATCATATGGATTGCGGAGTGGGGTGAGCAAATCAACAGAAACCATGTTGATTTGATGGAAATGGGGTGGCTGTGATTCGAGAGGTGATGACTCATCCTCTCTAGGTTGCAACTGACCTAATGTGTGTGATTGGCGGTGTTGCATGCGATGCCAATGTGATGGAGGAGGTTCTAGTTCAGGACTCTCATGCTCTTTGCTTAGCCAAAAGAGAGTGTGGTCTATTGGGAACTTCTTTTGGTACTAGTCATCTCTCCGAATAGATTCTGCATATATTACCTCCTCTTGAGGTTCTTCTACCTCCTGATTAAGTTGTTCATGATGCGCCTCTCCTCGGAGAATTCTCCTAGCTTGCATTTCATGCTCATGATTAAGATATATCATTTCAGTCTCATCTTCATAATCATCGTCGCTTATCCAGAAGCCATTAGCATTAGTATGAGGTCCCAAAATGAGTGGCATGTAATCTGGTCCTTGTTGTAAGGCCTGCTCTAGGAAAGCTCCAATTTCATGAGGGTAAAAATCGTAGATATTGTATTCACCATATGCCATGTCTGTTGGACCTTCGTATTCTGGTCCTTGTTGTAAGTCTTGCTCTAGGACAACTCCAATTTCATGAGGGTAATAATTATGGATTAGGTATCCACCATCTATATCATCATCCTCATCATTAGGTTCATCCTCTTGGTCGCTTCCTTCTTCTTCTTCCTCGCACTCAATGTCAAGTTCTTGGAAGGCATGATTAAGAGAAGAGCTTGCGATGGAAGGTCTGTAGCCTAGACCGAAGCGGTCACTTGGTTCTCTATATTCTGGCTCAACAATGTGGTGAGGACCTTGTTCATGTCGTCCAAGTCCATATCCTTACCAATTAACCCTCTGAAAGTATCTCATCGGGAATGTTGGGTTAGATAAATAATCAATATCTTCATTAAACTCTTGTAAAGGGTCCTCATCCGGAGGAGATGGATCAGATGAAGAATCTACCCCCCCATATATGAAATTGATTGCATTTGATTGAGAACCCATCCTGTATATCTCACCTATGGCTAAAGGTGGGTCGCGAGGGTGACCGTAATCTCTGGCTGACTCAATAGGTGGTGTAACTGTGACACTTTCAATAATATACTCACCAATACCTGGACTAGCGAGATGTACTGCAACTCGAGAAGGTTGGGAGGCTAATGGCTCGATGGATGAAGAGGGTTCTTCTAAGCTAGCCTATGGCTCTAATGGCGGTGGTGGATTTTCTCTGATAGGTGGCCCTATTTGTGAGACTACAGGTTGTGAGGTTTGTGGTTTGCTAATGGATGGAGTGGGTTGTGTTGTGAATATGAATGGTTTTTGTGGATCTGGTAGTGTGGTGGATGGAGTTGGCGGTTGGTTGGCAGGATGATCAAGTGTGATTGGAAAATGATATGTAGTGTTTGAAGGTTGAATTGAGCTGACACTTTTTAATGCAAAAGTTGGGTCAACTATGGGCAATTCTTCTTGGATGGGGGCCTTTGATGAGGTGTTACTAGGTGGAATGGTCCTGATGGTGAGTGGCTGGATAGTTAGGTGTGTTGATGGAAGCAAGGGCTCATACGGGTTTGAAATTAAGTTGCAGTACTTGAAAGGTTCTATGTCAGCTGGTATACAATGTACTTTTCCTTCATGTACATATTTTAAGCATTGATGCAATGTTGAAGGTACACACTTCATTTCCCTAATCCAAGGGCATCCAAGAAGTATATTATATTGCATTTCTCCTTCCAAGATGTGGAAGAGAATATGTATTGTTTTCACCCCCACGGTGACAGGAAGAACAACATTTCCTACAGTTGAGCATAAAGCGTCATTAAAAGCCCTAAGGGTGAAGGTGGATGTTGTGATGTGTGATGATGGGATGTTGAGTTTTTTCATTGCAGGTGTGGTGATGAGGTTGATGGAGGAACCGGTATCAATGAGAACTCTCTTGAATGGCTTCCTATCAATGTGAGCTACTATGTGCAATGGTGGATCGGGTGAATCTGCCAAAATTTGCTTTTCCTCAAAATCATAAAATGCTATCGAGGGTTCCATGCACTTTTGCACACTCCCCACAAAGGAATTGAATGCATTGGGGTCTTCTAATTGTACTTGGATAGACTTTAAAATTTCCATCAATGCTTCCCTATGGGGTGCTGATTGTTGTATCAGCTCATAAATTGACAATTTTGTTGAAGCCATTTTTAAACTTTGTGTTAACCGGCTATTTAAGGTAACAACTAGGTGATTGTGCAAAGGTGGTGGTGGAATGTTTGGTCCAAGTTGTATGGGCACATTTTTTGGTTGTGTTGTTGGAGCCTGAGTTGTGCGGTTAGCTTACCTCTATCCATGGGTAACTATACTGATAGCTCCTACAAAACCTTGTGGTAGTTGAGACACATAATTAACCTGATTGGGAGGAATTGTAGAAGTTGATGCTCCCATTGGTTGTTGATTTGCCTCACGATGTGGCAAAGGTGTCTGATAGATGTCGAGGTTTTGGTTATTTTGGGCTAATGGGTTGTCAACTTTGATTGTACCCACTTCCAATAAATCTTGCACAATACCTTTGAAACCATGACAACCTTCGATGTCATGTCCTCTTTGTCTATGATAGATGCAAAATAGGTGTTCTTTATAACCTTTTGTCTTTGGTTTGTTAGGATCCTCAGGTTTCATCTCCGACAATGTAAAGAGTTTTACCGCATACAAATTTTGGAAAACTAATGAATATGGCTCTTGTACTGGTGTGTAATTCCTTTTTGGCTTAAAATGATGTTGTTGCCTTTCTATAGGTTGTGTCTGATTTTGTGCCTGTTGTGGGGGTGGAACCGCTTGATAATTCAATTGTTGTGGTTGTTGTTGTTGTTGGGGTTGTTGGATTTGTGCTTGGGCTGGTTGATTTAGCTGTGGTTGGCCCAAGACTATCTGGTTAACCTGCGTGGTCTTGGACTGACCATGGTTATTCCCCTTTTGATTCTTATTGTGCCACTCTTTCTTTTTAGGCTTTATCTCACCTTCTTGAATTTTGATCTCTTCTATTAGCTTTGCTTGGGTGAGTGCCTCATCGAATGTTCTATACTATTGTAGTTGTAGTAACGAAGAGATGGGCCTAGCACAACTCTTCGTGAACATTCGTATTATCTCTGACATAGGGAGGGAAAATGGTAGCTTGATCATGATTGCCCTCCATCGATTGCCAAAGTCATAGACCGATTCATCATCATATTGTTTTAGATAAATCAAATCAGTCAATGTGGTTTGCTTTCTGACATTTAGGGTGAATATTTCCAAGAACTGGTCCGCTAGTTGTTCAAAGGTAAAAATACTTTGATGTGGCAGGTGGTTGTACCAGTCTTGGGCTTCTCCCCCTAATGTCTGAGGAAATGTGTGTAACATGAGTGCATCATTGCTCTTGATTCTGAAGCATGCATTTACAAATCTAGTTACATGTTCACGGGGGTCCTCTTCCCCCTTAAACTCAAGCTTGGGTATCTAAAAATCCATTGGATATGGCGGCTCAAGCACCGAAGCATGAATAGGATGATTGAGTAGTTGCCTTAAAGTTGGCTTTTGGTATTGCAAACCTAGAGTTTGCATGGCAAGACTATCAATCTGACTCTGTAAGAACTGGTATCTAGGGTCATCCATAGGACTGACACTCGAATGTACTTGATGCTGCTGGTAATGGGGTGGATTGTATGTAGGTTGTGGGTGATAAGGTATGGTTGGCTGAAATGTGTTATGGTAAGGATGTTGATGGATGTTATGATACAGATGGGGTGATGGAGGTATGATGGTATGCTGACCTACTGTATTAGCATATGGATGTGGTGGTTGGTTATGAATCATAGTGGTAGATGGAGGGTGCATTACCCAAGATGGATCTTGGATAAAGGCATTAGTTTGGTGAGATGTAGGTGGAAAATTGTGCTCAATCCCTTGCAAATGTTGGTTGGGGTCAGGATTTACGCTACGGTTAGCATTATCTAAAATCATTTGTTGTAGTTGTAAGAAATCCTATTGCATAGCAATTGCATTTGAAGTAGGGACCACCACATGTGATGTGGTAGGTTGGGTTGGTTGTGGAGCAACCATGGTAGTGGAAGTGAGTGGGGGGTAAGTAGCAAAGGGTATTGCCACTGAATGTGGTATGGTATGAGATGTAGAACCTATGAGGGTAGTTGGTGGAGTGGATGTTGGGGCTTGTGAAACAACAAGAATTGTTTCATACAAGGGATTGGTGGAAATGACTATTTGTTGAGGCAATGTGAGGGGTGGTTGGTTGGATGATGATGGTTGGTTAGCTAGTGCTACAACAGCCAACTCAAAGAGAGGATTTGTGAAGACTTGTTTTGACTATTGTGGGTAAGTGAATGTGGACTCTTGTTGTAATGGTGGTACGACACGAGATGGGATGGAGAGTGGTGGTAATGATGGGAAGACCATTCCAGTTGCATTCAAGTACATTCTAATAGTATCCATGTCCAACATGGTGACATGACTATCTATCACTATAGGAGGTTCACTCCTAGGTGTCTCAGGTATGGCTGTGTGAGTGGCCCTATGCATGATGTCTATGTCCATATTAGGGGCACTACTAGAGGGCCCTACATTAAGGCTTTGGGACATAGAAAGGGGTATGCTTACTTGCCCTACCACCGAAGTGTTAGGGATGTTGCCAAACTGAGATGCCATGGGGGAAGACCACCGACTTTGGCTTGATACTAATTTCTTAGCCTGACTATGAGTCACTACCATACGCTACTATGTGATAAAATGTCAAGTGCAACTATCTATGTAAATAAAATGACAATACAATGCAATACAACACGCAAAGCAAACAAACACAAATTTTTTTATCCTAGATTTTTGCTAGTTTTTTGAAAAGTGAAAAGACGTGTGCTCAATGTTTTTCCCTAAATGAATCTAGGATTTCACCTGTATACTCGTAGCTCGACAACCTGGCTATGAACTCCAGGTCACGTAAACCCCCCAAAGTGCGGTAGTGAAAGTCCACACCCAGGCAGGGAGCACAGGTCCTACCAGTCCTCACCCAGTCTCACTTGGTCAGTGTCATACTCTCCAAAGAGAAATATATGCAAATTTTCCAAGCTACGACGGTTCTTGGAGCCGACCTTGGCCAAAAATTAGGGTATAATGTTGGTGGTTCGGTGATGAAATCCAAACCCAATGGTGATGAAATCTAGTCATTTTCCAATGTTTATGTGAGTGTGTGATGGTTTGTTTAATTATTGTGGTATGCAAAACTATTATGCAATTTTGTTTCAATGCCTAAATGCAGAAAAATAAAAAATAAAAAATGGTAGACAATAGATCAGGGGTAAAAGTGCCAACTTTGGTTCTAATCCAATCAAATTTTGTTTAATAGGGCTAACCGCGAGTGCGCGGTTAGTTCTGGTAAACCATGGATGCACGGTTTTCCAATCGTGCATCTACGTTTGGGATATCCCAACCATGGATGCGTGGGTCCTTTCTATTAATAGAAATAGATTGAATTTTACAAACCCGAACCTAAAAATAATTTCCAAGTTATTTCTAACTTGGCAAATGCAAAGATGATCTGTTTGTCTATTTATGCGAATGCAAATTTTTTTTTATGAACTCTATCCTAAGACCTACATGCAAACAAATGGCAAACAAGACTGACCTTCTAATTTACCCTAAGTGCAATGCTAAGAACAAAATTCAAATAAAGAAATAGAGAAGAAGCAAAAATCAGAAGGTACAGACCTATGATCCTATCATTGCTCCTTCCAGCTATCAACCATCGGCCCACATTTCCACAGACAACAACCGCGCATTCACGTTTCCTCAGAATCAAAACCATGGACTCGCATTCCAATATTATCAACCATGCTTCTGCGTTTCCTCAAAATAAAAACCATGCAACCACGTTTTCTCAGGATAGAAACCGTGATCCTGTGTTTTCACAGTAAACAGGCCAAGCGTAGGGTTTTCCAGATTTATCGACCCAGAGTCGAATCTACACGCACCTCGAACTCCCAAAACCTGTAGGTACAAATAGAGATCAACAAATAAAATTAAAAAGCAAGGCAAAACAAAATGGAACCTTTAGGGGGTCCCACCGTGATTGCCATTTATGTAACCAAAAGAACTGAGCAATAAAATAAATGTAACACAGAGAAACGAGAATTGCCAAAATTGTTTTCTTTATTTGATTTTGATACAATTGTTACAAATGGATCTTGGATTGCCCCAAATGTGTTTGGGACAATGTTACAATGCTCTCTCTGTATTAATACAAATGAATGATGATTTGGTAGCATGGGGGTTTCCCAAATCTTCAAGGGCTCGTGCTCTTCGTTCTTCTAGCTATAGCTCCAAGGGGTGAGTGGGCTTTGGTATCCAACAAGGGACCACTCCAGCTACAACATCTTATCCAAGGTACCTATCACCTGCACACATTCAAACCAACAAACGGATTAGTAGCACCTGTCATAATCGAGCAATAATATCAATGCTACGCATAAACCCTAAGCAGATAGTTATATGAAACAAATGACATAAACAATTAACAAATAATGCCTTGCTAACACAAAAATTATTGATCTCCGTTGATAAACTGCATTTGACTCTCGAGACTATGGAACCGCAAAAGCATGGTTGTGGACTAGAAATCATGGACCTGCGGTTGTGAAATCGTGGATGCACGTTTTTGACTGTGAAACCATGGACGGGCGGTTTTGGCTGAAGAACAGATTGCCTCGGGATTCGAACCAATGGTATAGAATAAAGCTCGCACTCACAATTTCTCGCTGGGTCTAGATTGATTTTGGTAGCCTATCGGTATGCAAATTCAGCTCCCTTTTCTTGGTGGAATAATGGTGCCTTTATAGGCCTCTTGGGGTTTTGGATGGGAATAGGAGGTGGCAAGCTCCATTTGCCAAGTGGCAGATCTAGGCTGCCAGGTGGAAGGGGCAGTTATGATGAGTCACCCAGTGTGCCTCAGTTAACTAGGGTGATGTGGCTTCAAGTGGAGTGGGATATGGGATGTTGTTTTATGTGAAGGGACAAGGGGACAACAACAAATGAGTTGTGGCATGGGTGTTGGGAATCTGCCCCATGTGCAAGGACAAGGGGGACAGGAGTGGGTAAGATGTGGCAAGGGTGTTGGATGAAGTGTCCAGGACACATGTCCAATGGGTAGGCAGGGTATCCTAGGGTGATTTTCCAGATTTAATAAATTAGGAAAATAGGATAATGTGCAGGATTTTATATCCCTAAGTTAAAACTTAGGCATATATTTTTATTATGCAAGATTTGATGGTGGGGTGGCAAATGTGGTTTAGAAGGTGTTGGATTTTGGTGTCTATAGTAATATTTTTACCCAATTCTTTTCTTGATATTTGAATAATATTCACCCAAGATTTGCTCCTAATACTATAAGTCTGTAATTTTGTAATTCTACTTCTCCAATATTCTTTCCTTTGCAAACCCTATCCCACTTACAAAGAGGAAACCTAAATTTTTCCTCACAACCTTTCCATAGAAAGTCTCTTTGAATTTTATCAACTTTTGATGCAATACCTGTTAGCAGTCTTGAAAGTGACATCATATAAATAGAAATGGATTGTAAAGTAGTCTTTATGAGTTGTAGCCTTCTTGCCATGGTTAAGAACTTACCTTTCCAAGCCAAACAAGCTTTAATTCTATCCAAAAAAGAGATCCAAAGCTTCTTTTTATTTTCTTTATCAGATAAAGGAATACCCAAGTAGGTTGATAGAAATTTTTCAATTTTAAAATATTTACAATAATTTGTTGTAAATTTAGGGTAGTATTATAACAAAAATCTTAAATTTTGAAATATTTACCAATTGTCTAGTAGCCTTCTCATAACATGATAATATTGATTTAAACTCCATGGCCTCACTGACTAAGGGATGGCCCAAAATAAAAGCATCATCAATAAATTGGAGATGAGATTCAAAGGGACCATTTTTTGCAAATTGAATACCCTCGATTTTTCCTTCTATTTTTACCTTTGAAAAGGCTCTCTCTAATGCTTTTGCCAGAATAATGAATAGATAAGAAGAAAGAGGATCACATTGATGAAGTTCACAAGATGAATTGAAGTACCTAGTAGAAGAACCATTGATCAGAATAGAAAATTTTGGAGTGCTATAACAACATTTAATCCACTCACACCAACTATAATCAAAGCCAAACTTTCTAAGAATAGCATGTAGAAAATTTTAGGAAACCCTATCATATGCTTTGTTCATATCTATTTTCAAAAGCATACCTAGTTTTTTCATAGAATGAAGATAATGTATGGCCTCTTATGCAATAATTATACCATCAAGAATTTGTTTACGTTGAACAAAGCCACCTTGTTCCTCTGAGATAAGACATCCTAGAATTCCCTTCAACCTATTTGCCATAATTTTTGAAATGATCTTATAAATTGTATTACAAAGGCTTATTGACAAAAATTATCAAAATATTTTGTGTCACCTGTCTTGGTAACCAAGATAGCATTGATATCACTTATTATAGTCTTCCTTTTTTGGGCCTCTTCAACCACATATAACATATTACTCTTAAATAAATCCCTAAAAAATTGAAATAAAATTGTAGGAAATCCATCGGGTCCAGGTGCCTTGCTAGGATGGAAAGAGAAAACTGCTTCATGGAGATCCTCCATAGATATCTTCTTCATCAAGATTTCATTTTTTTCCTAAGTGATAATTGATGAAATATTTTGCAAAAGTTTTTCTTGTGCCTCCTTATCTTGCCTAGAATCTAACAAAATATTTTTGAAATAATTTATTGCTTCCTTATATCTTCTTCATCCTCAATATTTCTTCCATTTGGAGTTATAATATTTTTGATATGATGAACAAAAAAAATTGTTTGTGATGTAGCATTAAAATAATTTGTATTTCTATCTCCTTCCTTGAGCCATTTCTCTCTATATTTTTGGAATCAATATGGCTCCTCCTTTTTCAATGTATTATGATAATCAAAAAGTAATTGTTTTTCTTTCACATAAGAATCCTGGTCCATTCCATTAATTTCTACTATATCTTGTAAATTTTTGAGATTGGATTCAATTTCTTTTTTTTATTTAAAAATGTTACCAAAGGATTTGACATTCTATATCTTCATTTACTCCTTTAAATATATCAACTTTTGAACAAACTTGTACATACATGATCCCTCAAATTTTAATCCATCCCACCATAACATAACCATCTAGAAAAAATTAGGGTCTTGGAGCCACATATACTGGAAGCAAAATGGCTTTGGATGACCATTGTTAGGTGACTCACAAGTCAAAAGAATGGGTTTGTGATCTGATCCTGCTCACAATAAAATATCTAAAGAGATTGTATACTTTGTTTGCAACCATTTATTGGATAACAAGAATCTATCAAATATTTTTGCTATATAAATTTTCCCAATGCATCTATTATCCCATGTGTATTGAAAGCTTAATGGACTAACATCCCAAAGGTCATTTGAATTGATAAATGAAGCAAAATATTGCATTGATTTGGACCATCCTAGAATACCACCCTTCTTTTCCAAAGGAGATATAACAGTATTAAAATCACCCCCAAGAATCCATAGACCACAATGAATAGTCATTGTATTTGACAAAAATATACTAAGGTTCTTCCAACATCTTTCAAGAGGAACTATAGTTGAAGCATATACATTTATAACCCCAACTTTGATGTTTTCCTCTTTCCTACAAAATAATCCAACAACCCAATTACTTTTTGCTTCTAATAATTGTCCATCCCATTTGCATTTGTCCCATATTATTGCAATACCCTTGAAGCACTTATAAAAGAAACTGCTAAACAATTATTTGTCTTCCAAATCTTCTTAAAATCATCCTTACACTCCTCACTGCTTAATTTTGTTTCTTGTATTAAAATAAACTCAAGGTTATAACACAACATTAATTCCTTAATAACTCTTTTTTTAGGGGTTTTATTCATATCCCTAATAATCCATGATATCATTTTCATCATCAAAACTTTTTATTTTTATTATTGGGCTTAGCCCCCCTTCTTGTTAACACCTATGATGTTTTTCTTTGGCTTCCCAAATCAATATCCTTTTGAGTTTCTTTTTCTCTTAGTTCCTTATTTAATGGCCTTCCTATCCTTCTTCCATTCCCTCCAACACTCATCTTCATCAATATATTCCATTTTCATATTGTTCAAAATAAGACTTATCTTCTAAAGATTTATGTTGCCCTAAAGAGTTGAAAGTGCAAGGAATAGCCTCATTAGAATTTTTTTCTTTATGTTTCCCTAAAAAATCTAAACTGCATAGATGATCCTCCATAGTCATCACTTTCTTATGTTAGCCTAAAAACCCTAAATTTCCTTGAATATCTTCCATAATATTTTCTTTACTATATTGCTCTTGAAAACCTAAAGTGCAAGGAATACACTTCGTACTACTTTCATTTTTATTGTAAGGAGAAGATTTTAAGCTACTTGAGGATAATAAAGGTGATTTACTTGGATTAAGCTTGACCTTCTTCACCTCATTTGCTTTAAAATTTTTCTTTCCATATTCCTTTGTATTAAAATTTGCCTTCCCATATTCCTTTCCACCTTTAGCTTCTTCTATATTTGAAGTTGTGCATTGTACTTCCTCATCCCCCATATCATTTTTTCTTCTAATGGTTGATTCAAGTGAACTACAATAGCCTTTGCCATCTAATGATGTAGAGGGAATTTTCTAGCCACTTTCTTAGGAGTGGAAAATCCTTGATTTGACCTAGTTTTTTCTATGATATGGTTTCCTCTTCAAATTGAAGCTACCTTCATGCCCAAAAAAATATTTGTCTTCCTCCTTTTCACTTTACAATATCTTACCATGTGCCTAGTTTCATGGACTACCTTACCTTATGTGGACTACTTCCACCTTTTCGCTAGAAGGAGGGTACCATGTGTGTCTGGTTTGCTTGTTTTGAGGTGATTACATGCTCCTGCACTCACAAACTTTTATCAACAGTATCTCATTCTAAAGGAGAAAGCAAGCATATAAATAACAAAATAGAAGGGATGTTATAGCTTGCTAGTTGCACTAGAATTCAATTTTAGTAGTTTGTTCTAGGCTAAACCCTAACTTTATGTAGAGTTTTGCATGCACCTAAATCATCTTATTACCGCTATAATGACTTGCATTACACTTGCTAGTTGGAAATTAGATGCTCGCTCATCACATAATGCTCGTCTCTTCACCTTCTATGGAATGAGGCTTGTTGTGTTTACCATGTAGAATATTTTTATGAACATTATATTATCCCGCTCCTTGCTACTGTGAGATGTATTCTATCTGGTTTGATCTACGCACTGCTCAAAACTATGAGCTCCTCCTAGAAGAACATTAGATGGTTCTTCCTAACCATATTTTGAATATCTCCTTTCTGTTAGACTCTAGATAGCTCTTCTTTGTTAAGCTCTAGCTTCTCTCTACTAGGCTCTGGATAGATCTAGTTTCTCCTTAGTTGAATAGCTCCTCTATTCTAGGATTTAGCTTTAACCTAGCTATAACATGAAATTAGAACACCATATCAAAACAACATGGAAGAAACTATGTTATTGCAATAATATTATTTCCTTTACAAAAGGCCCTCTAGGAGGGGTCTACAAGAGGGTCCTCAAATGGAATAATTCCTTTACAAATATAAATTAATGGTGTCCTATACTTCTATGCTACACTCCAATGTGGATGGGGCATCAATAGTTGGATAAATTGATCATCCTCAATTGAATTCTCCTTAGAATAACCTTTTTGCAACTGATTAGTAGTCTCTGTCTATTGTCAAGGTCTAGTTATTAGTGGGGTGGCAATTGACTTTGTGCAATCAAAAATGGATGTTGATTGGTTCTCGACAACTAATGGGGCTCTAAAATTTTAGGTGGGCCATATTGAGATGATTTGCATCCTCTATTGAATATTTGGTGAGGATCGGTTGCCTAGTTGGTGAACAACTACAAGACAAAATGTTAGTGAACACCTTCAAAGATCTCCATTATTGAGAATGGCTTAAACTCTAAAGGGGGATGCTCACACTAAAGGATCAAGCACTCAAAAAGGGGGAAATTGAGGGTAGATAAAAATTTGGTAGCATGTAGGCATAGAAATCATGGAATATTACAAATAAATGGAGGAGGGCTATTTATAGATATTTGCAAGGGAGAGGGGGAGGGTGACAAGGAATTTACTTGGCATCTTGTGGCACCCATGTGGCATGTGCAAATATCAAGGTAAATATTTAGGATTTTCCTAGAGGGTTGTGCACCCTCTAATTTATGACATTGGATAGGGTGAATTCTCACCCACCCATGTGTCATAAATTGACCTTGGGGAATGGGGGTCCTTGGGTGGAGAGAAGGAATTTGAAATTCCTTTTTAAATGCACATGGGCTGAGGTGGATGGAATTTAAAATTTCTAAAATTCTAGGTGGCCAGGGGATGCATGTTAGGACCCTCCTAATATAAATTATATTATATTATTATTAGGGGATATGTCCCTTCATTTCACATCTTTTAGATAGGTATAATTAGGCAATACTAAAGGTGTCTCAAAAGGCATCGAAGAACATATTTATCATTTAACTATGGGTTCTCCTTACAATTCAGCAATGATTTCTTTATTAACATTGATTCTTTCTTTCAAAATTGCATTCAAATCCATATTCAATTAATGGTATCCTATCATCTAGTATAGAAACAGTTAAACTAGGCGAAGTATCAAGACATTTTTTTTTCCTTTTTCCTTGCTCTGGGATACCAAGTGCATATTCACCAACAAAGTCACTTGCATCCTTAATTTCAACTCTCTACGTCTACTCAACGACCCTACATCTTCGATGAGGACACCCTGCATAAAACAGTGAGCTCAATGTAACCGCACACAGGCGCACAACAGTAGAGTCTTGGGTAAAATAAACCCAAAAAAATTAACAAGAATCCCACATCCTACAATTAAAAATCCCCACACCAGTAAGAAATTCCAAAACTGTAATCAAAACCAGATGAAAATCGTCCCAACAGGTCGTCAGTGTCGATTTTCGACGACGGTCATTTGCAGCAAGGGAGATAAATTAAAATTATAAAGTTTTTTAAGGTTTTATTAAATTTTTGATCGTCAAAATAAGTTTCGATGTTGGAAGGTAAAAAGTTTTAAAATATTTTAAAATATTTTGTCCCACATTCACTATGGGAAAATATTTTAGGGGTTAATAAACCAAAGCACGCTATAAGCTAATTTCCTAGCACACTAGGGATAGTCTGTCGCATGTGCAAGTAGGCTTAGGGACACTTGGCATCATCTGAATGATCAAACCGCATGTTTTTTACTGTTGACTCACCACCCTGCTTTTGTCACCACCACCCGAGCTCTGCTCCGCCTTCACCTCTTAAGCCCCGCTCTGCCTCCACCACCCGTGCTCCGCTCTACTTCCACCTCCTGAGCTTCTCTCTGCCTCCACCACCTGTGCTCCACCTCTGCTTAGCCCCGCCCTTGCATCGCTCCACCTTAGCTCTGCCCTTGTGCCACTCCATTGTCGCCCAACCCAACCAATATAGTGGTAAAACAAATTTTGGCACCCTATAACCAAATTATCAAAAAAAATTCAAAATTCTACCAAATTTTTCAAATTTTTGCAAAAACAAAATAGATTTTTGCAAAAATATCCTACTGCAAAACTATTTTTGAAAGCTAAAGACCTTTTTGTAAAGCACAAAACCACGCCCTAAATGGTCGAGGGGAGGTGATCTCAAGATACAATGAATAAGATTCTGAAAGAAGTATCAAAATAAATAGCAAAGGATATTGTGAAAGAGATCTCGAAAGTAATTTCAAAGAAAATGAAAGAAGTGATGCAAGGAATGGCATTTTGGAAGGATAATTTAGAGGATAAGATCACTGCCAAAATGACAGACCTAACTATGAGCATCAACAACTCTAATATGGAAATATACACTAAATTGGACGCTACAACTCACTCCATGGACTTAGTACAACAAAATTTGATGCTAATGCAGAGTGGACAACAAAACAATACGCCACCACAGTAGACATTAATAGGGGGACCACATACATAAATCCTTCCTCGCACCACAAAGCTAGATTTTCCAAAACTTGATGGAGGTGACCCCAAAAATTGGATATATAGGGCCGATCAATATTGCACCTTATATCAAATTTTCGAGATTCAGAAAGTTCGTATCACATCATTCTACTTAGAACAAATTGCTACACAATGGTACCAATGGTATGAAAAAACAAAAGGTCCTTCCACATGGACTAAATTCACAAAGAACCTAATGTTGTGATTTAGTCCTACCAAATTTTAATATTTCACAGGATATCTCACCAAACTTTTCCAAACATCTATAGTAAGAGAATACCAGGCACAATTCAATAAATTGGCAAACGTCACATCAGGACTCAATGCATCATTCTTTCAAATTTACTTCATCAGTGGCATAAAATACGAGATTCAAATGGAAGTACAAATACAAAACCCTACCGATATGATGTAGGCAGTAGCCTTAGCACAAATGGTGGAAGAGAAGATCAACAACCAATATCGACTCGAAGACATATCTACAACAGACTCACAAAATACTTCCACCAACCAAAAATTAACTAAATTCATGCCAATTAAATGCATTAGCCCTGAAGAAATGAAGGAAAGAAGAGCAAAAGGCCTTTGTTTTCATTGTGATGAGAAATTCATTTCGAATCACAAATGTATTACACCCAAACTTTATATTCTCGATGCAGCTATTCCTAGTCAATCAACACTAGATGAAGAAGAAATCGAGGTCGAACTAGTGGAAGATATACCTGAAGATAAACCTCGAGGTCCATTAGAAATTTCCTTCAATGCCCTCACTAGGAATTCATCCTCCCAAACTATGAAAGTTCCTGGCTCCTTTAAACAACAAAATATTATTGTGCTTATTGACTTCGAAAGTACACATAATCTCATCGACCCACGCATGGCAAAACAAACCAACTGCTTTATCCATCCTTGTAATACTTTTAAAATCATGATCGATAACGGGAAAAGAATCACTTGTAATAGGAAATGTCGTAATATTAAGCTCACCTTGGGCAATTACACCATCAAACATGACATGTATGCAATTCCATTAGGAGGTTGTGATATTGTTTTAGGTGTGCAATGGCTATGAACGCTCGACATAATTCAATGGGACCTTGACAACTTATGGATGAAGTTCACACAAAAGGATCACACATATACGCTTAAAGGGATAAAATCTGACCCTTCTCTACTAGCCAACTCTCATCACATGGAGAAAGTTTTTTCTAGAGGAGGAAAGGCAAGGGTTGCCCATTTAATTTCTCTCCAAACCATGACAAAGCCACCAACACTTCCACCTTCCCAATATCCTTGCTTGAGGAACAATGATATTAAAATGGTACAAGAACATGAGCACATACTATTAGCGAAATAGAGGATGAAGCTTCTCACTATGAGCTTTGAGGACAAAGCTCCTTTTAAGGAGGGTGGCATGTTAGGACCCTCCTCCTAACATATATTATATTATATTATTATTAGGGGGTGTGTCCCTTCATTTCACATATTTTAGATAGGTATAATTAGGCAATACTAGAGGTGTCTCGAAAGGCATTGAAGAACATATTTATCATTTAATTGTGGGTTCTCCTTACAATTCAACAACGATTCCTTTATTAACAACGATTCTTTCTTTCAAAATTGCATTCAACTCCATATTCCATTAACAATATCCTAACAATGCACATGTGGAATTTAATGATATTATTTATGGGAGGTTGACTTTGAATTTTTAGTGAATTTTTAATTCATTTAGAAATGGAGGGAAAAGAGTAGGAGGATGAGGGAATTAAATGGAGGGGAATTTCCATGGGATTACATAGGGATTGTGGAGGGTTGTTTTAGGATTTGATTAGATTTAATCAATTTAATGTGCACTTTTCTTGGGATTTTGCATGGGGTTTAAAGAAGGGTTTATAACTTAATTAGGGGTTTAATTAGAGAAATAGGGGGCTAAAAGGGGTTATGCAAATTTTGATGGGGATTAGGGGGAGGAAAGAGAAACATGTGGGAAAATGGGAAGGATATTTTAGGGATTTGGATGGGATTTTAAAATTCAATTTGGGATTTACCTTGGGATTTGGTTAGGGTTGTAGGGGATGATTAGGGCTTAATGAGGGATCTAATTAGGGAGTTAGGAGTTAATTAGGATTATGGAAATTTTTAGGGGGATTTGGGACTTTATTAGGAAAAATGGATTAGGGATTAGGGATTAATTGGGGTTTAGGGATTTTAGAGGATGATTTAGGGAATTTGAAAGGTTTTGGGTTTTTGGGGAAATTAAATAGGAAATTGGGGATTTTAAGAAATTTAGAAGAATTTAGGGAAATTAGAGGGGGACAATGGGAAAATGGGAAGGATATTTTAGGGATTTGGGTGGGATTTAAAAATTCATTTTGGTATTTGCCTTGGGATTTGGTTAGGGTTGTAGGGGATGATTAGGGCTTTATGAGGGATCTAATTAGGGAGTTAGGAGTTAATTAGGATTATGGAAATTTTTAGAGGGATTTGGAACATGATTAGGAAAAATGGATTAGGTATTAGGGAATAATTGAGGTTTAGGGATTTTAGAGGATGATTTAAGGAATTTTAAGGGTTTAGGGTTTTGGGGGAAATTAAATAGGAAATTGGGGCTTTTAAGAACTTTAGAAAAAATTAGGGAAATTAGAGGGAGAAATTGGGAATTTGAAGGTTTTGAGAGGAAATTGAAAAACTAATCAAAATTAATCAAAATGGCCTTAGGGGATTACTAAAATGACACATTTTGGTTGTCTACACTAGCCACTATAGTTTCACCTTGGCCAAACATCTTTGTAAACCGCCTATTCTCTGCTAAAATTGAGCTAGTTGAGCACTTGGATAGGATTTATGTTGATTAACCTTTAGTTGGTCAAGTGCCTTAACCATAACTTCTTATTATTCCTTAATGATATGCATGGTGCACTTATCCATAACACTAGATGCTTTGAACACTATGCCTTTATGTAAATCTTGATACTATGAATGTCGTGCTTCGAATAATGTGCTTCTATGGTGCATTTGTTGTTATACTTTGTTATGATAAACAACTCTAAAAATTTTCCTTTTACTTTATGCAATTTGCTCTTTTAATTTTGAATGTTGATGGGCTAGCTATCTTTAGCTTCACTATGGCCCTTTTCCTTATGCTTGCAAAAATGTAGAATGCTACTCTAATTTCTATTTATTGTAGGTATCTTCTATAGGATTCTTGAGGCTCTTGTATATGGGCTTCTTGAGCATTTTATTCTATAGATAAACCTCTTAACATTCTTTACTAATGTGACCTTTTTCTTTCAATGTTATAGTATGTGTCTACCTTGAAGAACCTACTTAAAAAAGTGATCCACGACCAAGACTAAAATGATATAAATATATATTCAACCAACCTAGTTCTTCAATGTATCCTAGGAAGATACTTCCTTCTTTTTTTCTCTATGCTTTCTGATTCTTCTTCAAATATTTCAAGGTCAATTTGACCTAATTCTCTTTTCTTAGGAAGCTTTGAATGCTTGTCAATTTTCTACAACTTTAACTATTCTTCTTCTTTTATTCTTTACTTAGAAGTTGAAATTCTTCTCTATAGGAAGCTTCTCAAATTTATGTAGCTTAATCTCTGTAACTTTATCTCTCTATCAATATGAAAATATAAAATCTTTAAATAAGTGATTCTTCTCCTTACTAGAGAACCCAATATATTATCAGGGTGACTTTGCATGTCCCCGAAGCTCCAACTATCTTCTAAGTTATTTTTTTTATCAAATGTCCAACTTTTCGTCTAAGTTGACCTCTTTTTCTTCAATCTATTTGAGTCCTAGTCTTCCCTGGTTCTCCTTCAACCAAATGGAAATATCCTAGCCTGCTCTACTAAATAAGACCTTTAAAAATTAGAGTCCAAGTCTTCATTGCCTTCAAAGTGGATAGACTCTAAATTAACTTTATCAAAAATGAACAAAGCTAATTAATAATGGTGGCTCAATAAAATGAACTCTATCAAACTAGACATAGTTAGGTGGTAGCTCTGATACCATTGTTAGCTTTTAAAGCCTTACTACCATAAAATATCACATAGGTCCCAATATAAAATAGCCACAATATTAAAGGTCAAAATAATATTATAATGAAACTAATATTAAATAACAAGAACTAAACAAATACTCACAATATACAATCTCACTTTCTTCTTATTTGAAAAAAGAAAGAGAATACATTTTATGGAGCTTTATCTCCATAATATAGCTTTACAAGATAACTCTTCACAATCTTTATTGTTGCCTTTCATATGACTTTTTGATTCTTAACTTACCACTTGCATAGAAGACTCTTAACCTTCTTCCATGACACATGTACATATCCTGCACATCCTAATTTATCAAATAATGTAATATCATCTAACAAATTTTGGACATTGAATCAATAAATCATCACAATAGTATATTCTATGAATATTAAAATTTAATGATTACACATTAAAGTCAACATATGTTGAACTCATCAACATATTCAAATCCATTGTATCATAGTTGGCATATTTCATTTTTAGTTTTCCCTTCTTGTCTTTTTTCTTGAAAAATATCAAAAGTTAGTAATGCCATGTACATCACTATGCCTACTTTAGTAGATACTATAATAGTATTTTGAGAATTCCATCATGCCCTAAAGAGTTTTTCATGAAGATAATTGATGAGTGTTGTAAACTTCTCATATTTGGAATTTTTGAGGATTAAAGATGATTTCTTATTCAAGTCATTTAGCATATCTTTTTGCTCATCAAAATTATCCATCAGATTTTGAGTATAGAATTTTAGATTTTTTAACATTTCTTCATAATCTTCTAAAAATGCATTTCTAATAATTTCTTCCATAATGAATTCCTTTAATGTAAAATACCTTATGTTTCTCTAATTCAATTAATCAATTTCTTCAAATTAATTCCTTTGGAGTAGAAATCCTTATTTCTCAAAAATTTATCAAGTAATCTTCTAATTTCTTCAACCAATCAATTTCAATATTTCAATTTTAAATCAAACGATTTTCAAATTCAATATTCTTATAAATCCCACAAAATTCTTTCAATTTTTTTACAAATTATTTCTTTCTTAATTTGCAAAATCAATTAGTCTTCATCAAATTTTTAATTCATCAAATTCATTAATCAAAATCAAATATTAATTTCAATTTTCCTTATATCTCCCAAATTTTAATTTTAATTTCAAGCTTTAATCAAGCAATCATTCATTTACTTCTTATCACTCCAATTTAATTCAATTTCATTTTTAATTCAAACTTAACCACTTATAACTCCTATTCAACTATATCCAAAATATATACCTTTATAAAATCAAAATTTAATTTCTTTTAAGAAACCTTATAATTCCAAATAAATATGTGGCACCCTAAAATTTAAATAAAGTTACTTTTAATAAATTAATGCATACAATATTTATCTCTCTTAAGATTCTATGTTGATGAGTCTAACAAGTTAGAGAAAAAATATGTTAGATTAAACTAGGCAATCCTAACATTACTCTTTTATCATGTAAAAAATACATTTGGCTTGGCACTCGGTATGGTATGCTTGGTGCCATGCTTCATGAACTTTTATGCTTAAGAATACCTTCTCTAAAACTAGGTGACTTCTTCTTGACATTTCAAATTTACCTTTTGACTTCTCAACTTCTCTATCACATATTTTAAGTAGTCTTCTTCATTGTTCTAGGGTACAACTCTAGTAACATCTCAACTTAGATATCAACACATCTAAGACACTGCTCATAGTCTTATTCAAATCATAGAAATTCAAAAATATTTTAGTTTTGTCCTTCAATCCAACTTCTTGCTCTCTCTAGTGGCTTCCACCACTACTGCTACTCAACTTCTATTGACTCAACTTCTTTGCTCAACTTGGATTCCAGTAGAAGGTAATCTCAAGCATTACCCAAATGAATCTTCTCTTAGCTGCTTTCAATTATAGGTGCTTTAGGTTGACATATCCATTAGGATTCTATTCTAGTAATCTTCTCTTCGAATTTTTTGGTTCAACTTAGATCTGTCACCTTTCTTCTTAAGATCTATGCACTAGTTTATATATCTAGTAATATTATCAATGCACGAGTCTCTTTATTTATCAAATTTTACTATTCGAGCTCACCATGTTCAACTTTCACGAATAGATTTTATCTTTATTATGTGTGTGTGTCCACCAAGCTATAATATTGACATACTTGAGCTCTTCAATCTTGAATTTCATGTCTAGATTTTATATTTTTGCTATGTGCATACCCAACATGCTACAACATTGACATCCTTCCAAGATGTTTACTCCCAATAATCCTCATCAATAACTCACATGAAATGTAACGTTTACAAATGCTTTTGATAGCAAACTCAATATCTTCTTTTAATATATATCTATATATATATATATATCAATCAACCAACAAATACTTGTATTCAAATATAGAATCTTACCTTCAGTAATCAACAATATTTCAATCAATTTGAGCCACCAACTCTATTTCTTCTTCTTCACTCTCTTAAGCTTCCTCCATAAATCTTTAAAAAATGTCCATAATATAGCTTTGGTATCTCTTCTCGACTCAATAATTCCAAATTGGTCAGATGTAGATTTGATACCATTGATGATTTTTTAGCCAAATTAAATTATAGGTCCTAATATTTAGGATCTAAATAATAACAATATTGAAGCATACAATATTTGAACAATATAAATCAATCTCATTCATGAAATAATAAATATATTTCAGAATATAAGACTCAATATTATTTATCAAATATACAAGAGCTTCATTATATTTTTCACAGATTTTCTCATACAATACATGGAGCTTTATCTCCATAATATAACCTTAAAAATGACCTTTCAGTACTCTGACTATTTCTCTCCTCACATATCTGGAAGATGCATCCTTTATTATTCCACATATATGACAAACCTTTCATGTCTCTTGACTTTACATATTGCCACATACATGTGACTCTTCACTTGTATACTTGACACCTACACACATGGCTCTTGATTTTCTACACACTTGAACACTTTATTACATGACACTTGCACACCTTATACATGATGCTTGGAATCTTCTCGCACATGGCCACATACTTTAAGGAAAATATAAATCACACATCCTATTCTAATAACTCACACCCTAATCTAATATTTACAAATGTATAAATATACCATGGGGGTACTTTAGCATAGTACCAAATAATGTAATATTCTACAACAAAACCCTATAAGAAATGTGATAGCCTCAACATAGTTGTTAGTTGAAGTTTCATATAATTTGAGTAAGTGAGAAATTTGCCTTCATTATTTCAAAAATACCACATTCACCAACATTTTCTAGATTTCCAAAATGTTAAGGTTCATCCATATGATTGGAACCTTGGTCTATGGTGTGAAACTCTTTCTTTATCACCATGTTATAAACCCCATGGGCATATTAAGGTTTATCAATGGTTTTTGAACCTTGTCTTACGATGTGAAACACTTCACTCCCTCTCCATAATTTCCTCCAAACTTCATTGGCTTTGGGCCTTATTATTATTATTATTATTATTTAAATTTTATTGAATTTTTATTAAATTTTTATAAATAAAGAACTAAAACCCTAATTAGAGCTATTTAGGATTTTACTTTTTAGTTTTGAGTCTATGAATACACCATTAATAACTTAATCTCTACATTTGAGTATTTGAGATGTATATTTATAGATCACATTGAAACCTTACCCAAATGAAACCTTATGATTTTCTAATTCTTGATGATAGAACACTTATGTTCTTATGAAATGTCAAATTTAAGTTTCTTATGCGCAATGTATGACAATACTCACAAACAAATATTTAATAGTTCAATGGAAAAGCTTTGAGAGAAGGAATTCTCTAATTGATTGTCTTGAAGACTAAAAATAATAGTTGAAGTCCATTTGTGACCCTTAAGAGATATTTCTAGACCTCAAATACAAAGTTCATGAGAGTTGTTAACATAGCTAGTTGAAATTTTGTGCTTGTAGAGGCCATATTCTCATATTTTTAGACATATAGTTATAAAGACACTATAGTACTCAATCAAGATTATTATTTAAAAATTTTCTAATAAGATATTGTATGGGTCATACAACATATGATAATAGTAGTTACGCAACTCATTTATGGATGATACAAATTTTCAAAAAGTTTACATTTAGATGAAGGAAAGTGAAGAAGAATTTACCTTTGTGTGCATAAACACAAGTGATGTGATTTTATTTAGAGAGACAATATAATGACACCTTTTGAAATATGATTCTATTAATTTAATTATTCACATAAACATGTCTCTACATCCACATCAATTTATTTTTAATAATAATATCAACTTCTTGGTTAAATATCCCAATGGCATGATGAATGTCATCTAAGAAGTACCTTAGCAACAATTCTACAGCTTCAAGATAGTTTTACTTTAGAAATTAGAGGAATTTACACAATCATTTAGATAGTTTTATAAGCAATTGTGTTGCTACTTGTATTAAGTTCTTTTCCTAATACCAACTTGACATCTTTAGTGATGGCATATATCTCACTAATATTATCTATAACTACACCTACTATGTACACAAGACTTTCCCTAGTGTCATATTTCAAGCCAATTTTATTAGGAGTTTTAAGATTTCCCTTTGATGCACTATCTGTAATGATATCGAGTACCTGTGAAATGAAATAAGATAGTTGGATGCAAAACAAGGACATAATCGCTTTTATTTAAGAATCACTTTTGGATTGTTGGAAAACCCGAACAATAGAATAATTGTATTTCTTGGATGCCTATTTACATCCAACTACATTCCCTATTTCTATGTGCATAGAAGGTGTGATCAAAGGTCACGACCCATGCTTTGTGAATAATTAATAATTAATGAATGAGTTAGAGAATAAATGTGATTAATATCAATGTTAGGAGTAGAATCCTAACATGCCATCCTCCGTAAAATGAGATTTGTCCTCAAATCTGGAATTGAGGAAATTGTTGTTGAATATGATGGAGGGTCTCCCATGTGGCATCTTCTGAAAGTAAACCTTTCCATTGAATTAATACTTCGGTGATGGTGCGATTGCGGAGATGGTGCATGCGATGATCTAGGATAGCTTATGGTTCAACCATGAGTGCCCCATCTTCAAAAAATTTTGGAAGTTAAGTTTGAGTAGTGATGTGAGTGCCTATTATGATCTTGAGATAAGAAACATGGAATACAGGATGGATTTTGGAGGACTTTAGTAACTCAAGCTTATATGCAACTAGTCCAATACGTTGTAGAATTTTATAAGGGCCATAAAATTTGGGTGCTAACTTTTGAGACCCTTTGAATTTTAGAGAAGTTTGACGATATGGTTGAAGGCAAAGAAATATCATATCGCCTTCTTGGAAATCCCACTCGATTCGATGTTGATCTGCTTGTTGCTTCATGCTGTGTTGGATGACGTGTAGATTATCTTTAAGAGTACGAATAATATTATCTCGAGTAACAAGTTCCATCTCTACAACTAGAACCTTTGTACTTCTTGGAATATAAGAGGTCAAGGATGGGGGTGATTGGCCATATAGTGCTTCATAAGGGGTCATTTTAATGGTTGCATGATATGTGGTATTATACCACCATTTAACTAGTGGGAGCCATTTAACCTAGTGAAGGGGTTTCATGGAAATAAAACATCAGAGATAAATTTCTAAACATTTATTAACAACTTCAGTTTGACCGTCTATTTGGGGTGGTAAGCGGAGCTCATCTGAATTTGAGTACCTTGAATTTTAAACAATTCTTTCCAAAAATTACTAGTGAAAGTGGGATCACTATCACTAACTATAGTAGAGGGCATGCCATGTAATTTAAAGATATTATAAAGGAAAATTTGAGCAATAGTGTTAGCGGTATAGGGGTGAGTTACTGGAAAAAATGGGCGTATTTAGATAAACGATATACCACAACTAGGATAGTTGTTTTTCCTATAGATTTTGGAAGGCCTTCAATGAAGTCCATTGAAATATCCACCTAGGTTTTTGTTGGTATGGGAAGAGGTTGAAGAAGGCCTAGTGTAGCCACTATTTTGCCTTTATTTCTTTGGCATGTCTCACATTCCTTAACAAATCTCTTGAAATCATTTTTCATCCCTATCCAATAAAAATATTTAGTCACTCTTTTGTAAGTTTTTAGGAATCTAGAGTGTCCTGCAGTGGGTGTAGCATGTAGCTCATGTAGAAGCTTTGTACGATAGGCATATGTGGGAGAGAGGAAAAGACGTTCTTTATAATGGAGTATGTTATCTTGCAAAAAAAAAGTGAGGTTTTCTCATGGGGTTTTGTTGGAGGTGTTGAATTATGGTATGTGTGGTAGGGTCCTTATACCATTCTTCCTTGACTTGGTCGATCCATTTAGGAATAGGGCAAGAAAGAGCATGTAATTGGGAAGTTTCTTCAAACTTTTTGGAAAGTGCATCCGCAACCATGTTATATTTTCATTTTTTATATATGATTTCATAATCATAGCCTAGTAGTTTTATCACCCACTTTTGTTGTTCTGGTGTTTTTATTCATTGTTCTAGAAGGCATTTTAGACTATGGTGGTAGGTGCAAATAATGAAATGTTTGCCAATAAGGTATGGTCTCCAATGTTGGATAGCATGAACCATAGCTAACATTTCTTTTTCATATGTGGAACATGCTAAAAAAAAATTGAGAATGCTTTGCTAGTGAAGGCTAAGGGTTTTTCATTTTGCATGAGTACGGCTCTCATTTCCAATCTTGAAGCATCTCTTTCAATAATAAATGGTTTGGAAAAATCTGGCATGGCTAGGACAGGGGTGGTACACATGATATTTTTAAGGTGATGGAGGCTTCATTAGCTTTTGGAGACCATAAGAAATAATTCTTATTAAGTAATGTCATTAAGGGTACCACGATTTTGCCATAATCCTTGAAAAAATTATGATAATAACCTGTTAGTCCTAAGAACCCATGCAACCCTTTTAGTGTTTTTAGAATCGGCCAATTTTCCATATGTTCAATCTTACGAGGATCTACTTTAAGTCCTTCCTTGGAGACAATATGTCTGAGGTATTTGATTTATCATTTTCCAAAGGAGCATTTTGATCTCTTAGCGTATAATTTATTTTCCTCCAAGGTCTTAAGTGTTTGCTCTATATGGGTTAAGTGTTCTTCCCATGTTTTGATGTAAATCAAAATATCGTCAAAGAAAACTAGAATAAAATTTTGAAGGAAAGGGTAAATACCTTGTTCATAAGGCTTTGAAATGTGGAAGGAGCATTGATGAGACCAAATGGCATCCCCAAAAATTTATAATATCCCTCGTGAGTTCGAAAGGTCATTTTGGGTATGTCACTTTTTTAACTCAAATTTGGTGGTACCCAGATCGCAAATTGAGTTTGGAAAAATATGCGGCTCCATTAAGTTCATCGAGTAATTCATCGATGATTGGAATAGGAAATTTGTCTTTGATAGTTATTTTGTTGAGGATGTGAAAATCAACACATAAATGCCATGATCCATCATTTTTTCTTACTAGTATGACCGAAGAAGAGTAGGGACTTATACTAGGTCTAATGACCCCTACCCTTAGTAGGTCTTGTACCAAAATTTCTATTTTTGTCTTTTGTAAATATGGGTATCGATGGGGTCTAATATTAGGAGGTTGGTGTCCCAAAATAATTGAATGGCATGATCATGGCTCCATTGTGGAGGCAATCCTTCTAGTTCATTAAATATTTTATCATGTCTTTCTAGGAGTTTTTGTAATTCAGGTGCCTCTGGTTGTTCTTCGTTAGTGGTTTGCAAGGAAAATAGTTGGGCAACCATGCATTTTCCTCCAAATAATTTTTTCCATTCTATGGGAACTTACGATTTGTGTAGGACCCATTTTTAACCCTTTAATTGTGTAAGTTTGGTCTTTTTGTGTTAATTGCATCCATAATTCTTCAAATTTCCATTGAAATTTGTCAAGCGTTCGTATCCATTGTACTCCCAAAATGATATCACATCCTCCTAATGGTAGTACATACATATCCCTTTTCATCTTATAATTTCCCATAGTGAGTTTGATATTATGACATTTGCCTTTGCATGCAATTTTTCCGCCATTGCCAATCATGACTTTGAAGTTATTATAAGGATATATAAAATAATTAGCTTGTTTGGCCAACCTAGGGTCTATAAAATTGTGAGTGTTTCCAGAGTCTAAGAGCACAATAGGGTTTTGTTTCATAGTTTGTGGGGCTGAATATCCTGCGAGGGCATTGAAAGAGACTTCTAGTGTACTTTCAGTGCTCTCTTCGGTTACACTCGCCACCACTTCTACTTCTATTTTGTTTTCTTATTCTATTGAATTACCAGGGTCACGTGCATCTAGAATATATAGTTTTCATGTAGCACATTTATGATTTTTCTCAAATTTATCATCGCAATGATAGCAGAGGCCTTTTGCTTGTCGTTCTTTCATTTCTTCAAAATTGAGACATTTAATTGGTAGGGTTGGGTTAAGTTTGGGAGTTGTGTAAGTGCTTTGTGCCTTTCCATTATATGTAGGTTTTGGGGAAATGTAAGTGGTTTGTGATTTTCCCATAGGTGGTTTACCTAATCGACGATGTGCATTGATTTTATCTTTGACTAATTTGGTGAATCCAATAGTTTGTATAATGGTACTAGGGTTGAACATTTGTACCTCTAGCCAAATCTCTTCCTTTAATCCATTGATGAAAAAATCCTAAAAAATGAGGCGTCTAGCCCAGTTGTGTGATTGGCTAATTTCTTGAATTGAGCTTGGTACTCTCGCACCGAAGTGGTTTGACATAATTTGGTAAGGGCTCTTGTAAAAATTTTGAGCTTACTAGGGCCAAACCATACCAATAGATTTTGTGTAAAGTCTAACCAAGTAGGTGTGCCATTAGTATTTTCAAACCATTGGTACCACTGAATAGCTTCATTTTCGAGGTGAAAAGATGCAATGTGAACTTTTTGTACCTCTAGAATATGGTTTAGAGAAAAATATTGTTCTGCCCGATAAATCCAGTTAGTGGGATTGCCTCCTTCGAATTTGGAAAAATCTAACTTAGTTGTTCGGGGTAGGATAGATGTTTGTGGCCCCCCTAGTGGTATTGGATGTGTTGGCACTCTGGTGGTTTGACTTGTTTGAACGAGTGTCATACTTCCTACCTGGTGGCTAAATTCTCCTGGGAATTTTATTCCTTAATTTAGCAAAGCTCGTGATAGATATTCTTGAGGGTAATATCTTGCGACCTTATTTCGTCTACCATATAGGAGTTTTGCTTTACAAAATTTGAGTTTTTTTGCAAAATATTGTAACACTCTACAATAATATGCAAAAAATTGGTAGCAACTTCTTTGCAAAAAAAAAAGTCTAATAATTATGCAAAAAAGTAGATAAAAAATTTTGTTTCAATTTTGCTAAAAAGTGTTGTTTCAACTTTATATGGTAGATTCGATATGGATACGTGGCTCACTAGCAAAGTGGCAAGGTGGTGGCTTACTAGCAAAGTGGAGGAGATGGGACAAAAGCTTAGTGGAGGTTGAGCGGAGATTGAGGTGGCAAAGGTTGAGGATGGTTAATGACCCTCAAGTGGAGGCCGAGCGGATATCGAGGTGACAAAGACTAATAATGGTTAATGATGCACGAGTTGAGGAGGGTCACTAATAGTGGTTAGGGTAAAGGAGGGTAAACAACATAACAAGGATGAAGGAGGTCGATCGGAGGCGATTCGTGAAGGAGGTCAACTGCATGACACGTTCCAAACATCAACACTTAACTACCACGTGTGCGCACGGGGATGTCTAGCCAAGCTAGACAATGTACTACCCATGCATTTTGTCTTTTAACTATCCCATTGGTTCCTTTTGGCTCCAATGTGGGATATTTAGAATTGAATCCCCTTTCATTTTTTGTCATCCCCAACGTTGAGAAGCTTATCCGTCGATCGAAAAGTTAAATACCTTAGTGTAACTTAATTTTTTTTTTTTTTTTCACTACAAAACCTTGGGTTTACCAAAAAAATGTAGGCATGAATTTTTTATTTTCTTTTTGGAATTATGAATGGTTGTTTGGTTCAATATGCTATCGAGGAATTTTTTTGTTATATTCTTTATTTTTATATGATTTTGGGTTCATTTTGTGCCGATTTGGTTCCTCTGTTCCTGTGTACATTCTATTGTGCTATTGAACATCGATTGTGTTATGTTTTGTTGTGCTTCCAAATGTCAATCAGTCAATGATGTGGTTGACGGTGTCTGATGCATGAATCACGTTATGGAAGGTGGGCTATGAATGTTTTTTGATGAGTGAAGTGGTGCAACATTTGGAGGTATTATCACTTACTTTCACCAGCATAATTTTTGGTGCATTGGAATCTCACTTTATAGAGATGATAGGTCCTTTATAGAAGAGAATTTGTGCTTGATACTAAAATGCTCTGATACCAGATGTAATTTTATCGAGTACTTGTGAAATGAAATAAGACAGTTGAATGCAAAACAAGGACAAAATCACTTTTATTTTAGAATCACTTTTTGATTGTTGGAAAACTTGAATAATAGAATGAATTATATTTCTTGGATGCCTATTTATAGCCAACTACATTCCCTTTTTCTATGTGCATAGAAGGTGTGATCAAAGGTCACGACCCCTACTTTGTGAATAATAAATAATTAATGAAATGAGTTAGAGAATAAATGTGATTAATATCAATGTTAGGAGTAGAATCCTAACACTATCAAGATATAATTTATTACATTCATTAAGATATAGAATATCCATAGGTCAATAACCTTCTAAAAATGGAATTATGTGAAGATGAAGCCAACACCATGATTGGCTAAATTATTTTTATCATATTTCCTTCTCCATAAATATGTTGACATTTCTAAGATATTGCCTTGATCAATAGTTAATGGACATCAAAATGTTATTGATGATCAATCCCCAAGTCTATTTTTATTGAAAATATTAATAATAATGTATAGATCTCCCATAATTGAACTATATCTCCTTTTTTTTCAATGGAAATATTGATCCTTGTAAGAAGTGTTGTTATGAACCTCTCTTCTTAATACCATAAATCATTAAAAATATCGAACATGCATCATAAATAATTTGCACAATAAATTGGTCACAATAAAATAAAGATTGATTATACCCTTGAGGTAGGGCAACACCATACAATGCTCCTTTTGGAAGGAAGCCACTCCACAAGATCTCTAGCTCCATGAGCCAAGACTTCTCCAATAATACATCATACATGTATTTTACAATGGGGGTACATCTCTCTTTATACAAGAGTGTGATGGTTCACCTTCCATGAGTTACAAGATCACCCATGTGGTGGCTCACCTTCCATGAGTTACAAAGTGCATAATCATATGATAATATTCCTTGTGGTTACATATGACTATTCCCCAACAGTTACATATATGATTCTATGACATACCTATTTCTAATTTGACATGTGCTCTTCCTTAATAATTATTTTATGGTTCATACCATTATACAGTACCATATTAAATTATTTAAATTATTAGGTACCTATCTTGGGTACCTAACAAGTACCTTAGCCTTTGTATAGTTTTTTTTTTTTAATTTGATTATATGGGACTAAAATAGGCCCCACCTATACTACATCATGAAGATATTATGGTATTACAATAGCTCAAGGCAAGTATGCAATATATAAACTTGGATCTCCTTGAAATTTGGGGTATTTAACTGGTTGAGCTCATGCCATTTGATAAAATATTTAGGTTCACCCATGAGATTTGAACCATAGTTAAGGGTGTGAAACTTCTCTTTCCTAGATAATTGATCTAGACCTCATGGATTCTAGCTTGTGCATAGTTATAAGCTAAATATCCATATCATTCTAAGTATGAAACAAATATGCCTACAATAATAAAATTAAAATAGAAAATATGCACCAATATGGGAAATGAAGCATTAATTTTGTTGAATATTTTCCATGTTATTTTGGTGGGGTTAACTCTAAAAGGTATTGGACATTCTCCATGTATCCTCAATGGGATTCAAGGATTTTAGGGTTTCTTAAACTATTTTTATACCCATATGGGTTGTTTAGGGTTAAATTTTTGAACCCATGTTTTTTCGTCCATGGCACTGTAAAACCTCTTCTTGTGTTATTATTTAATTGCACTTGCATCAAGGTTTGAAAAGTGATGAGAGATGAACATTATTTTATTGGATATGGTTACGTTTATACAAAAAAGAGATATTACTATGTTGTATTTTTCCTATAAGGGTTTCCTAGGTGAAATATTGTGTTATGTGTGTATTTGTTATATTTTTCATTTTTTATTTTATGTATTTACTATTTTTTTATATTTAGTTTATTAGGGTATTTTGCTCTTCATTTGGCATAAGAGCTAGGTGTTTTAGCTTTGTTCGATGAGTAAGGGTTTCAACCCTGAGATAAATTAATTCTTGAGTGAGAGCCATACACGAAAGAATTTGGGTGAAGGAAATTAACAAGAAGCACATGGGTAGAGATTATAAATTTTAATGGATAAAATTTTGAGTTATGAAAACTCAAGATGAAGGATCTGTTGGTTGATAGAGATCAGTGGATTGCACTCTTAGGAATAAAACCATCAACAATATATGAGGATTGGTTGAAGATCGATAGGAAGGCAAGGAATTCTATTAGATTATGCTTATCTGATTTGGTATTTTTGAATGTATCGATAAAGACCATAGTAAATTCATTGTGGGATAAGCTGAGAACTTTGTGTAAAGTAGAAAATGACAACACCGAGATAACAATAACATAACCAACACAAAAGATATTGCAAAATGAAGAGATAATATTGTATTAATATTATGGGAGCCTTGATCTCCAATGTTATAATCTAATGTATGTTGATACAATAATTATAATTGAAGGGTTTTGAAAACCATTATTCACCATGAATATTTGGTGTCTTCTGCATTGTCTTCACTCCAAAAAAGTGTGTGGGTGGGATTTTGCATCCCTACGAGACCACCCGATCAACAACAATTGTAAATAATGTAGTTTATGTACCTGCAAATAGATCACAATAGAAAATAGATCAATAACATATGCGAGGGCTCCATTGTGTGAGACCCTCTAAAAAATAGATCTACTAAAACCCTAATGTTGTAAATGATAAAATGCAAGTTAAGTATAGAAAACATAAGATATTAAATAATAAGCCTTCTACCTTGTTAGAGAATACCTTATTTGAATAATCCACACTTCTACTTCTTGAAGAACTTGTGCTTATACTGAGAAGGGGGTGAATAGTATAAGATAAAACTTTTTGCTTTTTAATCCATATGATAAAATTTGCAATATTAAAGTAATAAACATCACACAAAGCATAACACACATGAGAGACATGATTTAATGTGGTTCACCCAATGTGGACTACTCCACGGAGAAAATATTTCTTATAAAATTTTCTCAAATAAGTTCTCTTGGGAAACCTTTCCATTTTATAAATTTTATGGACACCTGTCCAAAGGAGATACCAATCTCCTAATCTAGTTTGTGGATATTTATCCATAGGAGAACTCCTTCTCCTTTGCTCTGGTTAGTGATCTTCTAGAAGAACTATTGCCTCCACTATCCCGAATTATGGATCTCTATCCACTAAATACTCCTACCCTCACTTAGAAGACTTGTCCTCACTACCTTGGCTAATGGACCTCTATCCACTAGAGACTATCATCCTTTATACTATGTCACCTCCAAAGCTCTACTTAATATCTGTCACCAATCTACACTAAATGCAGTCCTTTGGTCTAGCACAAATATTCTCAATCTATGTCCTATTCTGGTATAAAGTTATCCTCAAATCTACACAAAACTCTATCCTCAAACTATCCAAACAAGTCCTCACTAGAACTTGTCCAATCTGCTCTCAAGTCTTCTCTAAGACCTGCCTCAAATCTGCTTAACAAGTCCTCACTAGAACTTGTCCAATATATGATTGTAATCTTCCACAAAATCTCACACAAATCTATCCTTAATTCCACACTAGGACTTACTCAAATTTGCCACTAGCTTTTACAAAAGCTCTTTATTACAATTGCAACCTTGCTTACTCAAATCAATTCAATGTATCACAGAAAACCCCTTTCAAATCAATTCAAATTTATCACATCAACACATCCAATTGAATAGGCTCAACCAATCACTCAAATCGCTTTCTCAAACACTATCTCAAACCCTAGTCCAAGCACATGAACACTCACTAAACTATTTCCAACAATTGCTTATCAACTAATTCCACATAACAATGATACTTATGATTTTTGCAAACCCTAACTCAAGTTCTTCATTTAATCAATAACTTCAACCACAATGCTTATCAAATAAGGTTTATAGCATTCACTTCCATTTTAGAAAACTCATCAACTCAACAAATCAATAAGGAAATCTTAACCAAGTCCTTTTCACTCCAATCTTGTTTTCAGAAATTCACAACCAATCAACTATTTCATCCAAGGAAGAATATGCCCATACCTTTTTCTTGATGAAGAATAGACTTCAAAACCTATCTCAATTATAACCACTTTCCTTGCCAAGCACAAAGAGTTAGATGACAAGAATTATCACTCTAACACTTCTTCACAATATACCTTAGTCACAAAGATAATAAAATCTCAAATACACCTTATTGCTCCATCTTAAAATAATATCAACACCACAAATATTTAATCAAAATTCTTCTTTTAAAACTTTAACTCATCAAAATAATATCTTAAAAATTCATTTTTATCATAAACCTTCTCAAAAATATATCTCAAACTCTACTTATGACTCCCTACTTAATATTGCTTTAATTAAATAAATCACTTTATAAAATAATGCAATAAATCAATCTTCCACTCTTCTAAGGTAAAACAAAATTACCCTAGCTTTTACTTTAGCAAAAATAACCCTTCATATATCAAATGTAGTTCCTCAAATATTAGGTTAAATTTACACCTTAATTTCCACCTTATCCCTCCTAAACCTTAGCAAACCAAATTAAAAATAATTTCCAAAAATTTGTTACCATTTTTCATAATTCGCGGGGCTTGAACTTTGCACAACACTCCCACAATGTCTTGGTCGCAAATTCCATGCCGTGTGATCCACATGCTCCACTTGGAGCCTCAAAGTGCAACTTGCGCTTTGACTTCTTCAATTCCCAAGAACCCTTGGCTCTTCTTTCGATGCCAACAGAACCACACTTTGCTTGATCAGGAGGCACTTAATCAAAATTTGCATGAGCTCTTCATATTAGGTGGATGCATTAATTTCAATTGCCAAATTTTGGAATGGCTATGGTACTAATACCTTATGCCTTCCTTGTCACACACGTCGATGGAGGAAAATACGTTGGGGAGTCGGTGCTAACATTTGTCTTCGAATTATATTAATTTATAATTATTTAAATTCAAAAGAATTTAAATATTATAAATTAAATATTTTAAATATTCTTTGGGATTTATTAAAATAAAAGCCTCCTTAGGTTTTAGAAAACCTTTTTTATTTTCCCAACTATGGTTTTAATAAAAACCTTTTATTTTGCCCAACCATGGTTTTAATAAAAACCTTTTATTTTGTCCAACCATGGTTTTAATAAAAACCTTTTACTTTGCCAATCCATGGTTTTAATAAAAACCTTTTATTTTGTGCTTCACATAATATTTAAAAATAAACATTATGAAGCTCTTTTGCCACCAACCTTTTGCATTACTCCTTTGACCTTTTGACATCAACGACAATTCATCCTTGACATCAATGACAACTTCATCAACTCAAAATGTCCAACAATCTCTCCCTTTGTCATTGATGGCAACCCAATTTATTTTTACCATTTTCTTGGCCTTTTGATTTTTTTCTCCCCTTGGAAAATTGCTTCCCCTGAATAAATGCTTTCCTTCTAACACAAATATCTCTCCCTTACTCAAATATCTCCCCCTTTGACATCAATGGAAAAGGTTCACCTTTGAGGCTCGAGGCTAAGAATGAGTCTCTTAGCTTAGCCCCTCCCCCACATCCTCTTGAGGTGGTTAGGTGGGAGTATCACTCCCAATTTTCCTCGAAGATACTCAAATGTTTCTTTCGAGAGTGGCTTAGTGAATATGTCTACTATCTGCTCCTTCATAGTAACATATTCCAACCTGACTTGTTTATCTGTCACCTGTTCTCTCAGAAAATGAGACTTAATCGGAATGTGCTTTGTCTTGGAGTGCATCATTGGATTTTTTGAGATACTTATAGCACTTGTATTATCACATAATATGGGAATAGGATGATCATGTTTTATCTTAAAGTCTTATAGAATTCACTTCATCCATAATACTTGTATACAACTGGCAACTGCTACAATATACTCTACTTCTACTATAGACAAGGATATTGATGCATATTTCTTACTTAGCCAAGAGACTAAATAGTCTCCAATAAAGAATGCTCCTCCACTTGTACTTTTTTTGTCATCAATGCTACTAGCCCAATCTGCATCTAAGTATGCTATGAGTGTAAAACTGTTCCTTTTGGGATACCAAAGCCCAAAATCCATAGTCCCTTTTAGATATATGAGAATCCTCTTTACTGTTGCTATGTGCGTTTCCTTAGGTGTTGCCTGAAACCTTGCTACTAATCCCATTGCTTGCACTATATCTGGTCTTGTAGCTGTGACATACAACAAAATGCCAATCATAGATCTATATAGTCTTTGATATGCCTCTAGAGACTCATCATTCTTGCTTAACTTGCATCTTGTAACCATGGGGGTACTTACTGGTTTGCAATATTCTAATTTTAATTTCTTTAGCATCTCTTTTATATACTTAGTTTATGAAAGAAATACTCCTTTCTTAGGTTGTGATATTTAAAGTCCAAGGAATAAGGACAACTCTCCAAGCATAGACATCTCAAACTCATTTTGCATGTTTTGTGCAAAGTCTTTACATATATTATCATTATTTCCTAAAAAAATGATGTCATCAACATAGACAACCATAATTAGTAGATTATTCCCTTCATTTTTGATGTATAAGTTGATGTTTGTTATTCCTTTTCTGAATCCCTGTTCCTGAAGATACTTATCTAATCTTGAATACCATGCTCTAGGAGCCTATTTTAGACCATATAGTGCATTTTTTAATCTGCATACATAATATGGTTCATCCGCTAATATGAATCCCTCTAGCTTTTCAATATAAACTTCTTCTTCTAGAACACCATTTAGAAATGTTGACTTAACATCCATCTGATATACCTTGAAGTTTTTAAAACTTGAGAAGGCTAAGAATATTCTTATGGCTTCAAGTCGGACCATTGGAGCAAATGTCTCATCGAAGTCAATTCCCTCTACTTGTGCATATCCCTTGCACACCAGTCTTGCTTTGTTCTTGATTACCTATCCATCTTCATTTAGCTTGTTTCTGAATACCCATCCTTATATGCCACAACCAAATCTCATTCTCTTGTGATAGAAAGCATCTTTCTCCTTTTATCTCATCAAGTACATAAAGATTTCTTTCCCTTATTGCATTTTCAATGATTTTTCCAGATTCAGATTTTCTTACCTCACATCTATCTAGGTGAAAAGTGACTATATGACCTTGATCACAAAGTTGACTTATACTTAGTAGGTTGTGTTTCAAGCCTTTCACATATAGAACATTTTTAGCTTTGTTTTTCCATTATTCAGACTCAAAGTTCTTTTTCCATAAATCTTTGTTGATCCATTATCACCAAAACTTACTGACCCTCTATTAGTTTCTTTTAGAACTATAAATTTATCTTTATCCCCTGTCATGTATCTAGAGCATCCACTATCAAGAAACCATTTTTCTTCTTTATCTTGAGCATGAAGAGTTGTTTGAACCAACATAGATTTTACCTTTTCATTTCTCTTTTTCTCTTTCCTAGTTGTTGGAGTTGTGTGCTTTCTACTAGACTCAAGAATTACTAGTTTACACCATCTAGATTTGTGCCCAAAATTATTGCATTTGTAACATATAATATCATTGTCCATAAGAGGTGCAAAAGAATTGAAATTTATATTGACAAATTTTTGAATGGTTATGTTATTAATACCTTATGTCTTCCTTGTCACACACGTCGACGGAGGAAAATATGTTGGGGAGTCGGTGCTAACATTTGCCTTCAAATTATAATTATTTATAATTATTTAAATTAAAAATAATTTAAATATTATAAATTAAATATTTTAAATCTTCTTTGGGTTTTATTAAAATAAAATCCTCCATAGGTTTTAGAAAACCTTTTTGATTTGCCCAATTATAGTTTTAATAAAAACCTTTTATTTTTCCCAACCATGGTTTTAATAAAAACCTTTTATTTTGTCCAACCATGGTTTTAATAAAAACCTTTTATTTTGTCCAACCATGGTTTTAATAAAAACCTTTTATTTTGCCCACCCATAGTTTTAATAAAAACCTTTTACTTTGTCAATCCATGTTTTTAATTAAAACCTTTTATTTTGTGCTTCACATAATATTTAAAAATAAACATTATGAAGCTCTTTTGCCACCAACCTTTTGTATTACTCCTTTTGACCTTTTGATATTAATGAAAATTCATCCTTGACATCAATGACAACTTCATCAACTCAAAATGTCCAACACTTCTGTGATTTGATGTCATTTGAACGCCCATGAGCATTCGAGGTGTTGTCAATGGTAAACCAAAGGCTAGGAAACATCTTGGAGCATTTTGGAAGGGTTGTGAACACCCTAAAACATTCCCAGAATGCTTAGCAGCGTTCGATGGATTCTTGACAATGTTCAGGGGTTTCTAAGGAAGGTACTGCAGAACCTGATCTAGTTCATAGGAGATTTGGGTGACAAAAATAGAGGATGCAGCAGCAGCAAGGGGAAAATGGTAGCAAAATGCTATGGTTTTGGGTTGGATGGAAGTGAGGGCTCTTGAATACTTAACAAATCAAATGACTACTTAACCACTTAACCCTAATTCACAAAAGTGAATGATATTTTATAATCTGCCTTCAACATGCTAGGATTTTTACGACATCAACAGACGATCAAGATTAAAACGTGATGAAGGGCTAGTATTATGTCTTTGAAATATGTCATGGATCATGTCAAGTGGATGGATAAGATTAAGTCATGATGAATGGTTGTGATTTATTCATATATAAATATATGAATATTAAATAAATAAATATAAATATATAAAATATTTATACTTATATATATATATATATAATGGACGATGATGATTGAATGATGTGGATAGATGACAAGTGGCTAGGATTTGGTGTCTACAGATACCCCTTTTTGTATCACGTTGCATAAAACACAATGCAGTGTAAAAACATGAGACACCTGGTTTGGTATAGCAACTTTCTTTCCTTGGAGCACAAGAAGATCTTGGAGATAGAAATTGTAGGTGTAGCTTACCCCCTCAATTGGTGAATGAGTGAAGAATGAATCTCACGAGTCAATTGATAGAATTATGGGTGATAATGTGGGTGTAAATGCCGGTGAATGATGTGTGTTGTTTTTGCCCCAATAGATGAAAGGGTTTTTGGTGATGTTGATGATATAAATGATGTAAATATCTATGAATTATGTAGGGTGAAATGCAATGGATGATTATGTTCTTGACCTAATAGAAAAGGGGTTTTTCCAAGTGTGGGTGATGATGTGTTATGTTTTTGCCCCAACATAAGAAGGGGTTTTTTCCAATGTAGGTGATAATGTGATGTAAATTCCAGTGAATGATGTGTGTTGTTTTTGCCTCAACAAATGAAAGGGTTTTTTGAAAATGAATAATGTAGTGGACTATGAATAGTGCAATGATTGATTATATTTTTGTCCCAATAGAAAAAAGAGGTTTTTTGGATGTGGAAAGATGCAATGAATTATGTAAATGGATATGTTGATATTGAATCAAGGTCAAGGTTGGTTGCCCCAAGTTTGGGGATGGTTCCATGTTTTTGAGAATTTGCTCTTAGCACAATGTGCAGTGTTGGAGAGAAAACATATAGTCAACATTGGTGAACATGTGGTGGAGGCGGGAAGACCACCTCTCTTCATGCAACCACACTTTTTTAACCTAACTATTGGTTTGATGTAATGGAAATTTATAATAGAGTTCCACATTTTTCCTGCGAAAGGGTTAATGATAGCATTGAGCAAATTTTTATGAACATGGTCGCGTTCACAAATGGATTGACCATCTTGATTTGATGTCGAATATGACACAAGATGATGATGTGAGCAAGCATCCTTATGGTGATCTATCCATCCTACCAAAATTGCATGGATAACCATTTGTTGCAATCACTAGGGGTAATAGAATAAACCACTATATACGAGGTTTGCTTGGATGATATGACTGATGTAAATGAATTCTATTTTTATCCCAACAAAAAAGGGTTTTTTATCATATGGATGATATGAGTGATATAAATGAATTCTATTTTTGACCTATAGAAAAGGGTTTTGTGACATTGTGGATGATAGAATGTTGTAAATGAATGTGAATAATGTAATGAAGGTGAAAGGATTCTATTTTTACCCCAACATAAAAGGGGTTTTGTGACATGTGGATGATATGAATGATGTAAATGAATATGCAATGCTTGTGAATGATTCAATGATTGAGTCTATTTTTGCCCCAAAATAAAATGGGGTTTTGATTTGAATTGATATTACCTTTGCCTTGGCAGGATAGGGTTGGTGATGGATTGATTGATGGTAAATGCAAGGTAAAGAGTGTAACCTTTGATAAAAGGATGCACCCTTTTGAACCTAGCAATTTATTTGATGAAGTCATTTTTTGGAATGATAGGGAAGGTATGATACCTTAAGCACCCCTAGTTGATTGATTGTTTTATTGGGGAAGATGTGATACCTTGAACATCCCCAGTAAAAAAAAAATCGATGTGAATGATGGAGAAGGTGTGATACCTTAAGCACCCCCAAGTTGTGTGATGATGGTGTGGTGTATACAAATAAATGAATGACATCATGTTCTAATGATCATTTGTAAAATTTTTGGACTCTTAATTTATCAACTTTACCTTTGATGCTTAATCAGGGACACCAACTATAGATAACTAAAATATAGCCACTTGTCATCCATTTGTATCCTCCAATCATAGTCATCCATTATATATATAGATATTAATAATATATATTTATTTAATAAATATATATGTATTTATGTGAAAAAATCCTAGCCATCAACCATGACTTAATCTCAGCCATCCACCCACCTTAATCCATGTCACATGCTCAATTTTAATCTCAACCCTTCCTCATGTTTTAATCTCAACCACTCGTTATTGTCATCAGAACCCTAACATGATCAAGGGAAGATTATAAAAGATGATTCATCTTGATGAATCAATGTCCACAAAAAATACACAAGGTCCCGAATTTGAATATTTTATCCACTTGTAAAACCCTCACTGTTGCCATTGCACCTTTCATTTTCATCGTCACAAAACCCTCATGAACCAGATCTAGTTCTACTTCACCCCATCTACCCCCAAACACCTCCTAGAGTTCATGGAATGCTACTGAGCATTTCCAGAATACTTTTGGGTGTTTGTAGTCACCCCTCGAACACCTCTAGGTGTTTCACACAACCTATTTGCAGTCCATAAACCCTTGAGAACTTACAAGCACTCGTGCAACTCTCGAACACAAAAAAGGAGCACAAATCAACATCACATCCACTTTGTTGATAACGTAAGATATAATTTAGCATTAATGTACATTTTTTCATTTAGTTTATAGTTAACATTGCAACATTAGGGTTTATAGGTTTTTACTATTTAAAGGGCCTCACATAGTGGAGCCCTCATAGGTGTTATTAACCCTTGTATGTTGCTTTCTATTTGCAGGTGTAGGAACCATATTTTTGGAAGTTGTTGCAGCTAGGGTGGTCTTGTAGGGATACACAAGACCACCCGCATAATTGTTTGGAGTAGAAGACAATGCAGAATACACCATATGTTCACTTGTGAATAAGGGTTTTTAAACCCTATATTTGTAATTTTGTATTAATAAAAAATCATATTGTAACAATAGAGACCAAGGCTCCCCCCATAATAATATCAATATTATTGTCTTCAATTGTGCAATAAGTTCTTGTGTTGATTTTATTATCTATTGATTTGGTGTTGTCGTTTTTTGCTTTATAAAATGGCAATCATGGTGGGACCCCAAAGGGTTCCTCATTTTTATTTACTTCTTGATTGGGCACCAAATATTTTTATCATATAAATGTTGGCCTAACCATTGATTTTTTATATCTCTAAGATTGCTATCCAAGGGTTTATCCCAATCCTCCTATTTCTTGACCAAAATAGATTTGGCTACCGCCCTCTGAATAGAAAGCCAAGTTTAGGATTTGGAAATTCTTTCTTCATTAAAAATAATTTTATTTCTTCGAAGCCAGATCATCCATATAATGTAAGTGAAGGTCCACTCCCAAATGTCTCTCATATAATCAGGATCATATCTTCGTCCAACCCACTCGACTATCTGATCCCTAATAGATTGAAAATTATGGAGGGGTTTTCTCTAGGAGTTTGCAAATTCTTACGAGAGAGATTGAGAAAAGGGGCACGAGATGAAGATATGGTTGGTGGTTTCAGAATCAACTTCATAATTAGGGTATATAAAGGGGCTAGAATAACCTCTCTTCATAAATTTATGACCAGTTAGGATTTTGTCTTGCACCACTAGTCAAACAAAAATAGAGATCTTGGGCCACACTCCTTTGCTCCAATTTTTTTGCCAAATTCTATTCCAATCCCCATTAAAGTTAGCCTCCATAAGGAAATTATAAGCTTTCTTGGTAGTAAAGTTTCCATCTCCACTACTCCCCCAACACAACACATCTTGGCCCTTACAGAAGAAAAGCTTCCTTCTAGAGATGACTCCCCAGAGATTACATTTATCAACATCCTTGATTTGATTAGGCCAAGACCAAGGATATTTCCAAACACGTAATGCGACCCTACTGATCTCATGGGGAATGGGATGGTCCTAAAAATAGTCCTTGACTTGACTCCAACCCTCCTTTTCAAAGGTCTCTTTCAAACTAGATAAGGAGATATCTTCTCTTAAAGGAGCATACTGGTTCCATGCATCCTCCCAAAAGAGAGCTTGGTTGCCATCCCTAATCTTCTAGAAGGTAGCAGAACACACCCATGCACTATGGGATGTCAAGCTAGACCAAAGAGAAGACCCCAAAGGAAAATTTTCAAGCCTGATCACCTCTTTCTAGTCCACCTCATGGATATATTTTTGTCTAAGAATTTTGGCCCAAAAGAGGTTCTCTCCATTGCAAAATCTCCATAACAATTTTCCATTAAGGGCCTTGTTGAATATTGAAGATCTTTGATACCAATGTCCCCCTCCTGGAGAGGTTTACAAACTTATTTCCAAGAAACAAGAGACCATTTCATTTCAAGAGAGGGACCACCCCAAAAAAGTCCTTTTGAAGTTTTTTGAGTTGGTTTAAAACCTTTGCAGGTGCTAATAAAGTAGAAAATAAGTAGACCGGGAACGCTTAAAGAACATACTTGAGAAGGGTTAATCTACTTGTCGAGGAAAACCATTTGAAAGTTCATCCCTACAACCTATTTTTAAATTTGGAGAGAATTTCATTCCAATATAGTCTTTTAGTATTAGAGTCAGGTAAAGGAAAGCCCATGTACTTAAACAGAAGAGAGGACCTCTCATAGTTGAAAAACTAGAAATATTTGCTTGGACATGAATGGGGGTATTAAAGAAAAACACTTTCGTCTTCTACAGATTGATGGCTCCTCCAAAGTCATCTAGATAATCCTCTAAAATTTCCTTAAATCTATGAGCCTCCATAAGAGTGGCTTCCCCCATAAGCAAAGTATCATCCACGAACTTGAGGTGGGAAATAGCCTGCTCATCCCTTGCCACAAAAACACCCTTTAAGAGACCAAGGCTCTTATCTTTTTGGATCAGTCTCCCAAGACCTTCTACCAAAATATTAAATAGGTAAGGAAAGAGAGGATCTCCTTGTCTTAGAACTCTAGATAGAGCAAAGAAACCGATAGGAGAACCATTAACCAAAACTGTAATTGTGATCGAGGAGATACAAGCTTTCACCCACTCAATCCAATCATGACAGAAACCAAAGCTTTCCAAAATATTTAAAAGGAAGGTTAGATTAAATCAATCATAATATTTAGCCATGTCTAGCTGAATAAGAATCCCCCTATCTATGTTGTACTTCATGGAGTGGATAGTTTCTTGAGAAATGAGGATGGTATCCAGGATTTGTCTGTCTTGCACAAATCCACCCTACTCCCAAGAAATGATAGAGTCAAGGATATTCTTGAGTCTATTAGCCATTACTTTAGCAATAATTTTATAAGTAGTATTACACAAGGATATGGGTCTAAATTTCTTCATACAAGTAGCATGATGTGTCTTAGGGATAAGATTTAGGAAAGTGGAGTTAAGGGTTCTCAACAAATACTTAGAATGATGAGCCTCCTCCACCACCCGATGGATGTCATTCTTAATGATGTCCCAATAGCACTGGTAGAAATCAATGGGAAAGCCATCAAGACCAGGAGATTTTTATTTCTTAAATATAAATACAACATCTTCCACTTCTTCCAAACTAACAGTCTTAGTAAGACTTTCATTTTGCTGATGGGAAACCTTCAAGAGAATGGCAGAAAAGACTCTTTCTCTAGCTTGAATTATATCAATCAGAGGTTCAGTTAGGAGGATTTTGAAATAATTTTCTGCCAATAGGCCAATCTCTTGAGAATCCTCCATAATATCTCCCTCTGAGTTTTTCAATCTAGAAATTCTATTCAAATTCCTATTATGGAGAGTGGTTCTATGGAAAAAGGTAGAGTTCCCATCTTCTTCCTTCAACCAATTAATCCTTGATTTTTGTTTCCAATATAGTTCTTCCTTCAAATCCTGTTTATCCACTCATCTATTGAGATCCTTCTCATGGCTAAGAAGGGCCTTTGTAAGCCCTTCGAACTCCACTTGACATTGAATAATAATGACATCCTTGTCCAGGGCTTCTCTTTTTTTGAAGATATCCCCAAAGACTTGCTTTTTCCAGATCCTAATTTTCAAAAAATAATTTGAAAATTTTATACTAAAACAAGATCATTTACAAGTTGGGATGAGACTTATCCCAACCTTAGCCAAAGAGAACACATGTTTACATAGTAAAAGCATATTTGCATTGGAGCCAAATCTCCTAAACCATATCTCTACAATGGTTGTTCACTTTTTTACAACTGTATAAGAAGATCTACATTGGAGCCAAATCTCCTAAACCATATTTCTACAATGGTTGTCCAAATTAGCTAAATACTAGATTTTCTCACCAACCTACCTAATCATCTCATCCTCAATAGTTGTGTCATTGTGCCACTGAACCCCTACCTCCTTCTCAGTACCCATATTAACCAGGAAGTCTACCACTTTATTTAGATCTCTACTCACATAAATTGGAATCATATCATCTAATTCCCTCCACAATTCCTTAATTTGAGTGACAAGAATCCTCAACCTCCATGTCTTCAAAGCAAAGTTCCTCATGTAATCCAAAGCTCCTACCATTATTTGAGAATCTGATTCTAGGATTATCCTCTGGTAACCTTGTTTTACTACTCAAATAGAAGCAGATTTGATAGCTAAGGCTTCTGCTTCATTATTCGTGGCCCTTCCCATGCCTTGCAATTCCCAATAGAGTACTATCCCAACATGATTCCTGCAAACCACTCCAATTCCAACTCTACCCGGATTACCTTTTGCAGCTCCATCAGTATTAATTTTAATACAACCTTTTGGGGGTGGTTTCCAACTAGCTCTTTCATGCCCCTCTTGCACTTCAACTTCCTTATCCATTGTCCCTATAGTTTCCTCTTTAGCACGCACTGCCACATTTTTAGTGACTTTGCTCTAAATGACCTACCAAACTCCACCTAAAGATGAAAAGTTTTCTTTGAAAAATCTACCATCTCTCCAACCACACTTACCACCAAATAAATTTTAATCCAAGCTCCCAACCGATACAAAGAGCTTTAGATTTAAATATACCCCTCTTCCATATTTCCCAAATATTAGTCTGGTTCAAATCACAATTAAATCAAATTTTATAAGATAAAAACCATATATCCCAGATCTGGTGCATGAATGGGCACTCAAACATCAAATGGTTAGATATTTCTTCACTCTTGTAGCACAAAACACATTGAGATGGACCAATGATTCCCCTACATATAAGATTATCAAAAGTAAGAATTCCATTATACATGAATTGCCAGGCAAAAGAGTTTACTTTCGGCCAACCCTTGGACTGCCAAATATTTCTCCAATTCTCAACCTGATATGCATGAGGAGGAGGCTCTAGAAGGATCTTATCATATCCATCCTTCACTGTGTAGACACCAAGGCTTACATAACCCCAAGTTAATTCATCCTCCTCATCTCTACCTATGAGGAATATTTCTGCCAATATTTTAGTCATGATGGGTGTCAATTTCATAGGGATTAAAATTGGTCACTCATCCAACTTATTAAACTGCTTAAACTTATAATCCTCCATAAGACTAGTGTTGAAATAACTTTCAATTTTGACCCAACCCCTAGTTTCCATGGCTATTTTTATTGGTTGTAGTTCTACAAATTCAACAATGATAGGTGGGTATTGATCCCATGAATCTATCCAAAATCGTGCCTTCTCTCCTCTCCCCACTTCCCAAAATAATCCATCTTTAACTACCTGAGATCCTAAATTTAGAGCCCGCTACACTAAGGACCCATTACCATCCAAAGAGAAACAACCCACCTCATTTGGGTTTACTTATCCCAAATATTTACTAGTTAAAACTCTACTAAATAAATAAGTTGGTTGGGAAATCCACCTCCAATAAAGCTCTTCGGTCAAAGCTTTATTATTTAACTTTGATCTCCTCAGTCCCAAACCTCCTTTTACCTTGGGTTGGCTTACTTTCTCCCAACCTACTAAGGCCCATTTCCTATCTCCTTTTACTCCTCCCCATAAAAATTTTCTAGCCATCTTGTCCAACTCTTTCCATATGGTATGTGGGGTAGCAAGGATAGAAATTTTATAAATTGGCATGGCTTGAATGAATGACTATAAAAAGGTTAATCTACCCCCATAACTTAACCATTTGTGAGACCAATGATTGATTTTTTCCTTGATACAATCCAAAATATTCCTCTATATATCTATTTTAAGTTTTTTAAAATGCAAAGGGACCCCCAAGTATACCATTGGGAGAGAAGTCCTTGTGAATCCCAAGATATCTAAAATTATTTCTTGAAGCCTTTCATCAATATTGAAAAAGATCACTTTGGATTGATTTTCATTTATGACTTGGTTTGTGGCCCTAAGGTAGACATTAAGTGTATCTCTAATCATTATTGCTTCCTTGAAGTTGGCCACTCCCACCAATCCTGTGTCATACAAAAACTGTAGGTGAATCAAAACTCCCTCACCCATCTTGATACTTGTTAGCAAATCTTGTTGTCTTCTCCTCGAGATGATTCTACCCAAACCTTCAACCAATATGATAAAAATATAAGGGGAACAAGGATCTCCTTGATGAAGGCCTTGAGTAGCTCCAAATGGTGGCAAGGGAAGACCCTTGATTAACATTGAGTATGTCGAAGTAGAAACACAACTCATGATCCATTCTATCCAATCCTGAGAGAAACCAAAGGCTGCTATCATCTTTGACAAGAAGCTCCACTCCACCCTATCACAAGCCTTTGACATATCCAATTTTATAAACATTCCCCTATTACCATATTTTTGCATTGAATGGATTGCCTCCTGAGATAGAACCACACCATCCAAGATCTACCTGCCCTCTAAAAAACCCCCTTGCTTCAAGGAGATAATGCTATGTAGAAGAGGTTTTAGCCACTAAACCATTATCTTTGTGATTATTTTATACATGAAATTGCATAAGGTAATAGGTCTATAATCTGAAATATGCATCCCCTCCTCCCTTTTTGGAATTAAGGCGATAAAAGTATGATTTAATGCTTTAAGCATTCTTTTACAACCTTTGGACTGCTCTATAACAACCATTACATACTCCTCCAAGTTGTCCCAGAAGGCCTTAAAAAACTCAATTGGAAAGCCATATGGACCTAGAGTTTTTTGGTGCTCATTCCAAAGACTACTTTCTTCAGTTCCTCTCTATCAATGGGTTTAAGTAGGACATGATTTTATTCTTCAAATATAACGGAGGGTATGACAACAAGAAATTATTTTTGAACCTCTTCATCTCGCACCATACTCTCCTTAAATAATTTAGAAAAATAATCCATGAATGGAAATGCATACCTAGAATTGTATCAAAGGAGTGTTCGTTCTCATCTTGAAGAGCTTCCATGTTGTTCGTTTGTCTCCTATCACCGGTAACCCGATGGAAATATTTGGTATTTTTATCACCTTCTACTAACCAAGTGGTTCTTGCTCTCCGTTTCTAGTAAATATCCTCTTGGCTTTACGCAATGCATCATCCTCTTCTTTGAGTTGCTCTGTAATTGTTCCTTCCCTGAAGTGTTTTTGAACCTCATCCCATCTGGCCACCAATGGAGCTCTTTGGACCTAAAATTTGTCTTGTTAGCTCAACTATATTGTTTTAGTTGATCCTTGACATAATGATGTGGAATATAAATATTGTTGTCCCATATGTTGGACGACCCTCTTCCCACCATTATGGAATTTTTTTCAAGTTCCTCTTTTTGTAACCAAAAGTTTTCAAATTTGAATGGTTTGTGATGCCACATTGTCTTGATCCCCCTTCCAAAAAAATGGGAAAGTGATATGAAATCGAACCCTCCAAAATCTAAAATTTTATATTCCATTTCACAAATGCCTCCTCTAAAACCAAAAAATGATCTAACTTCATCTTCTTATTATGTGGCTCCATCCTCTTATTAGTCCAAGTGTAGTTGGTTCCAGGGAATTTAATATCCACCAAGTGTAATGCATGGACTTGGGCAATCATAAATTGATCCCCTGGGTCTAAAATTGGGGTTCCCCCTTCCTGATTTCTAGAGGATAATTTAGCATTAAAATACCCAACAACAAGACAATCTAACTCCTCCCTTGAGACTCTCATGTTATGCACCGATTTCCATTGATGTATATGACCATCTAGGTTTTGAGTCCCATATAATTTATGATTAAAACTTGCTCAACTATCACATTGTTCCTAAAATGAGATGTGATGACACCCCTCCAAGCTATATGTTCTATTATCATCCATTCAAAAGAGTTCCAAAAAGTAACTATCCCCTTGAGGCCCCTTGGGCATCCACTTCCATATGACCAACACCCCTCCAAAGTCTATTTATTGTTTTACACATAAGATCCAACGATATTTTTGTCTCTTGGATAAGCAAAAAAATTGTTTTACATTTTTCTAAGTCTTCAAACAATAGATTTATGGGTTCTATTGTTTAAACCCCTAACATTCCATGATTGTATAATCATTGGTTACCTTGAGAATAGTAAAAATCTATTGGCCTCACCAATCCTCCAGTGATCAGTTTGTCTCCTTGAACTGCTATCAATTCCTTATTTGATTTTCTACCCACTCCTTGAGAGCTAATATTTTTTTATCTCTTTTCCACTTGAGTTATCCCTAGAGTTGGTCTTTCTTCGTTATTTTCTACTATACCCATGATGACATCCTTAATTATTGACTACTCTTGGTTATGCACTATCACTGCCCCTGCAATCTCTGATTACGATAACTCATTGTACTCAAGTACCTGCTCTAGGATGGGAGGAGTTTAAGAGGGGTTTGATCATGGATGTTATTGTTTTTATTATTCCCATCCAATCCTTCCATGAATTGTTTTTCTTCCTGGTCCACTAGTGTCTTGAAGATCTCATACCTATTGGAGGGCTTGAGTTGGGTTTACTCTTTGCCATCATTTTTCTTTTGCCTTCTTATTTTGGGTTGTTCAAAACCATATCCCTGTGCTTCTTTGCCCTAAGAAACATTGGTTGTTTCTTTATTGAGTGTTGACTTACCCTCCTTAGGAAGATTTAATATTCCCATAAGAGCCTCCATTTATATGTTCATATTGTTTGGTCAGGATCGAGCCAAATTCCCATATTTATGGTAAACTTTGCACCTGAAGGGCAATGCCTCATAATTTGGTTGTTGAATCCAAGATAGTCCTGCAAGTTCGAGTTCAACCTTTGTTGGAAAAGGTTGGCTAAGATCCATTTCCACGCATAATCTAGCATAAATAGTTGTGTTTCCTTCCATTGTGTCTTTGGAAACACCCAAATGTCTTCCAAGGGAATTGCCAATAATTTCCAATACATGCCCACTCCAAAACTCCATTTGAAGTGCATACAAATCAATCCAAATAGGGACAACAATGGGTTCAATTCGAGGATCAAATCCCACTCTCCAGGGCTAAAAAAATAATCTTGCCAGAACATGATTTCTCTTTTCTAATTCGAAAGCCCTATTTCTATCAAGTGAAGAAAAATTAACAATAAAATATCCATTGTTGATAAACCACAAAGAATACTCACCAAGAGGATCCCGGTTTTTGCGGACCTAGGAATGCAAATAATTTAGGATAGGGTGAGTACCCATGAATTTACAGATTGAATTATGGTTGGCTCTATTATCCTTTGCTCAATGACAATCATTAGCCTTTATTCTAACTATGGCTAGCATCCATTAACTCGTTGAGATGTTGATCTATTTCCAACAACCGTAAAGAGCATTTTTAATGCAATTTTTTGTGCTTCTTCAATCTTTGTTGGAGATTTATCATTTAAAAAATCTACAAAATAATTCTCTCTAAAAGAGGATCCTAAGGTGTCCCCATTGGGCCCTCCTAGGGCAACAATCTTGTCTTCAATTCCACAACAATCAAAAATATCTTTGGCTACCCAACGTGTTGCTATTACCTTTTCATTTTCCTCAAACCTTAACTTTTCAAATCCTAATTTTCATCTTGATAAAACTGAGTCTTTTTTCTAGAAGATACATGTGAGTTCCCCACTTTGGCTTCCCTTCCCTCCACTAGAACCTAACTTTCTCTTCTAGGTGAGGGTGAAGAAACCACATGCTCTCAAATTTAAAGGGAGACTGTCTAGGGCGAGTAGAAATATGCAAACTTATGGAAATGGGACAATGGTCTGAGAGAGAGCCTGGTAAGATAAAGGAATCAGTGACAAAGGATGCCTCAAGGCAACTCTCCGTAACAAGGAATCTATCCAATCTCTCAACCACAAAGGCCTTCCCAACTCTTCTATTATTCCAAGTGAATTGCCCCTCTTTTGGGATCACATCAATTAAGTTGAGGTTGGAAATGAAAGAGTCAAAGTCTTCGCTACTTCTATCTAGTTTCCTAATCCCCCCTTCTTCTCACTAAGGTTACGAATAGCATTGAAATCCCCTCCAATGATCCATTTATCATTTCTAGACTAATCATGAGAAGAGATAATATTATCCCAACACCCAACTTTACTTTGGGTAATATTAGGACCATAAATGTTTATGACTCAAACTTGGAGAGGGGATGAAACTAATCTAAACTTAATAGAGATCCACCACTTGCCTACAAGGGAATCCATCACCAAGCATTTTCTAGGATTCCATAGAATCTCCAAACCCCATGTCTGACCCTTAGCTACAATTGCCAAACATTCTGCACCCTTCCAAATTTGATTAGTTTTGAGAGCCATCTCTGCTAGATTTAGCTTGGTTTCTTGAAGAAAAATAATGTTAGGGCTCTCCAGGCTAATCCTTCTCTTAAGGATTCTACATTTACTTAGAGAGTATAACCCACGGATATTTCAAGAGAGGATCTTCATTGTAAACCACTTGTGAAGGGTTTCCCTACCAAAAATAGTCAAAGGTACCACCAGTCCGGAATCCCCGAGGGTCTTCCTTGTGTCTTCCAAGAGATTGACGAAAGATTTCCTTCCTTTCTTGAGCTGATTAAATTTATGAGTCTTACTTTTGGTATAAGAGGTAGTCTTTAGTCCCATACGACAAGTCTTAGGGGAAAAGTTCCCCAAGTCTTTTGATTTTTTCTTCCTCTTAAATTTTTACTTTACCTTTGCTTTATTTCCTTCAAGATTCAAGGACTTTGAGAGACTATAGTTGAAGGGGATAGAAGAAAGGTCATTAACATTAAGAGTTAAAGAGGGGTTGGTGGAAGAGGATACTACAATTTCATGACTAGGTCAATGTTACAGGATGGTTTGACCACTCTCCTCCCTCTCTGGTTGGCAAGATCCCTTCAAGGGAGGGTCCTGGGGTCTTTCTTCCAAAATCTTCTTGTGTTGAATAGGCTCACTAGCATCCATGGGGGTATCTTCAAGGCTCAAAATTTGTTGGGGATTCCTCTAGATAAAATCCCCTTCATCTAGGTTTTTCAAACCTTTCATAGATTGCTTAGCAGGAATTTCCACTACATTTTCCCTCTTACTCCCTTCTTGGTTAGTTTGTTCATGTTCCTCTACGAGGATATCTACAATTTTCCCCATCTCTTGGTTTGTCTCTTGTAGAACCACAAATGTATTAGTTTGTATATTTTTTGTTCCCTTTTCTTCTTCCACTCTTGTTTATTCTTTTTGTTAGATAGTTTGGGATGTTGCCACTCTTCCTTCTTTCCTGTTGTATCATTCTTCTTATCTATATCTTCCATTTCTTGCTTAAGGGCAGGGACTTTTTGAAGGATATGACCATGAGCATGGTAAAATATGTAACGAAAGGGCACATTCTCATAATCTAGGTCTTGGGTCCAATCATAATCCCCTACGCTAAGAATAATTGCCTTCGAAAGAGGGCACAATAGGTCAACATGGATACAAATACGAGCAAAGGTTGTAACACGAGCCGTTTTAGTTATTTGGGACATTCCTACATATTATCCTATCATATTTCCAATTCCTTTAAGGGTTTCCTTATTCCAGAATTCCAGAGGGAGAGCATATAGCCGAGCCCAGACCAGGGCTTTGGTTGGATTTTCTTTGTTGGGATCAAAGCCTATGGTCCAGTTATGCATAAAGAGACCTGCCCTTGCTATGAAATAAAGGTCCCCATATTGAATCATTTCTTTATCCTCCATGCAACTAAAAATGACTATGAAGAATCCTTTAGGACAAAGTTTAAGTTCTACTTCTTCCTTTGATTTCCAAACTTCCCTTATCCAATTTAACAGAACCTGCTCCCTCGGCTAGAAACCAGTGAAGCGATAAATTAATGCCCGCTCAAAGAAATAGGAAATTTCTTGTTTAAAGGAATCAGGTTTGACACATAAGCACGATAAATCTAAAGTTTTATCCAAGCATTTGTTGAGGGCTAGGGGTCAGGAAATCTCTTGATTTTTCCCTCTTTATAAGCTTCATACTTAAAACCTCTCGACAAACTCCCACTTTTGTTTGAAGAACCTTTTTTCAGCACTACATCTTGAAAAGAGATTGATGGCAAGCCTCCCGAAGATGCAACAATTAGTAAAGAAAGAAAGAAAAAAAAGAAAAAATTGGAGCAAACAAATACTAAAAGTATCAAAAGAGAAAGAAAATTGCAAGATCATGAGTATGGGACCCTTCCCTCACTTTCCCAAGAGAGAATTTTTTTTTGCGAAGATAGAGATGCTTCTAAGGCAAATGGATACAATTAGGGTTTCAACAGGCCCGTAATTTGCTTTTGCACTAATCACACACTGTTTTTAATTCTCCTTCTTAAACAAAACTATAAATAAATATAGTTCCTTTGCTGATGTTAAGTTTTGACTTGTTACACATCAATAAATTTGTAGATCTCTGCAATGAAGATCCCTAAATTTAGAGCCCTAGCGACATAACAAAAACTGCTATAGACATAGACTTTCGGTATTCCTCCTATTACTTGCACTCCAATCATTCAAAATGCTACTGTAATGTCGTAGATCGTTGAAATTCCTCCTCTAAAACCCTAGTTTTCCATTATTCATCACCTCCAATAACGAATCCCTAACCCTTCATAAGATCTCAAAACCACCTCATTTCATTCCATCTTCATATCTTAATTTCATTTATTTATTTAATTTTCCAAATTCAATCCTCTTTCACAATTTCACAATTATATTTCAAGTTCATCCAAATTCCAATCGATTCAATCTTCAAATCAAACTTCAAATGTTTAGTTTCCTCGTATCTCCCATTCATTAATTCGTTCTTTAATAATTTCTTTTAACTCCAAAGTTTAACCTTATAATAATCAAATTTCAAATTTATTCTCCAAGCCTTATAACTCCAAACTTAATCGATCTAATAAATGAGGCACCCAAAAATAACTTATTACCAAATATTAAATCATTATCTTGATTTTTGCCATGTTATTCAAATGAACAATGTTATGCACTTTATCTGGGGCATTACCCAACTGATGCACTTTGTTTGTTGCTAAATATTTTCAATGTGACTTTACCTTCCTTGAATTTACCTTTCCCTTTGGTCATGGCTTCTCACAGTGCCTTTATCACTTTTTCATCGACTCTTCCAACATGTTCTTCACTCTTCATAGACTTAATATTTCCACATAGGCCACATTATTTTCTTCATTGTAGTAAATGTTTAGACATCTTTTCTCTCTAAATGTTTAAAAAATAATTCCTTCATGTTCCTCTCGCTTCCATCAAATCATCTACTATTATTCTCCAAAGCATTCTTTGCATTTTCATTATATCTTTGTTCACACCATTTGAGACTATTTTTTTTTTTTAAATATAAAAATATAGTAGATAGCTCTATCAACATTAAAAGAGTTGATGAAATGTTGGATTAACTATTTTAAAAGTAAAACATTAAATATTATGTTGAGAATTAACCTTTCATTATTTATAAGAATTTATGGTTTGAAAGAAATAATAATTTTTTTTAAATAAATCGCAATGCTCAAATTTAAAACTGTGTTATGCTTATAAATATAATACTCATCATCAAAAATTTGAAATACTGATAACAATTTAATTATAAAATTTAAATATACACAAAAGAATTATTTGTTATAATTACATTAAAAAAAATCTACTTTGATCTAATGTAAGAAACACGCAAAGCATATCAACAGCGCATGTAAAAAACAAAGTAGAGACTTGGAAATGGGTTTGCGGATGTTGATTGTGGATACCTTCATTACTAGTTATTAAACCATTATGGAATAAGCAGAGTTGGAAAGAGAAGCCACTAAGGCTGTTACAGAGAGATGGGTAGGGTTCAACAAGAAGTAATGGTTCAACTCTTGTTAAAATTTGGTGTTTTTGTTGGTTGCCATTTGGTTCGTTTTTTTTTACGCAATCTTCTTTATACATATTATAACGGTAAGCTTCACTTCTTTTGTTTTTCGTTTTACATTTTTCTGCTTAATTTGAAATATTGTTTGATCTTGTATTTTGAGAATTTGAATTGAATCGACAGGGTTTTCCCACATTGGTGAATTCGATTGCAGTTATAGTGTTTGCGTGGAACAGCGGATATGGAGAACTTGCACACAGGAGAGGAATTCACAAAAAATGGTAATCCAAATCGAATCATCCTTTGAATAATAGCAGTTATCGTTCCATCAGCTTAGTAGTTGAGATGCACGGATTCCTTTTGCATTATAATCTGGTTCTTCTTACAGTGTATGCGTGCGTTAATGATTTTATGTTGGATTATAAGGTTAGATCTGTAAATCTTCCATTCATTATGTTTATTTGAGATTCTCAGTTTAGATATCAGTTTCCAAGTTGCAATTTGAGGATCATTTAAACAATTTATTTCCTCTAGGAACATCATATAGGGAACTCAGAAATCTCAGTTGAAAATGAGAAACACTATGACAGCATAAAACAATCAATTTATGTAAAGATGAAATTGCCTTTGATACATTGTGTGTGTGAGATGGGTATAATTCTGTGCAGAAAAGATTTGCCAAAGGGATTCCCTTTTCACTTCTGGGACCTTTCATTTCCCAACTAAGGTTGCATTCTTGGATTAAATGCCGGTAATACCAAGCAACTTTGTGGGCAACATAAATGTTTCAAGACATCAATTATAATTCTCAAGCCCCTCCTTTTCATGAAGATATTTCCAAGTGTTAGGATAAGAATTGTATCAGATAAGTTACTTTGGTTTTTAGTATGATTGGGGATTTTATACTATCCAATCAATACCAACATAACATGTAACCTTCTCTACATATTACTGAATATGCAATACAAAGTGAGTGGCTCGTGTTAAATTTCTATATGCTATCAGAGCCATGATATCTGATCATGTGGATTTCTGATCTTGGCAAGCATCGTGAGGCTTAGCTCCAATGGTCTGTTTGGAAAACTAAAGTATGGTGGAGGCACATTCTCTAACCCTGACCTAGGGGTAGAAGGGCATGGTAGATGAATGCCAGCTGTTATGTGAAAATAGTGCCAGTACATCTTATTCCAAGTTTATGCCTTCAATTATGGAAGGAACCATAAGCATCAGGTGCTAGGAAGAATAGGTGTGCACCATTTTGGGTAGTATCCTAGCTGCCACAAATCTGATGCTGAAGCTCTAGAAGTTCTGTCCACATTCACTCTGTCTAGGAATAATACATTTCCTCTCCTGTGCAGATCTCCAGTAGAGACATGTTTGTTTTAGAACCAACAAGCATGTGAACAGCGAACCACTTTCTCTGATGTCCTTGTTCTGTCCCCTAGCACCCTAGGCTATTCTGCATCAGACAAGAGAAGATCAACAGGCAAACCCAAACAGTTTTGCCAACACATTGTCCTCATCATAGTTATTGGGCTGAAAGGTCAGCATAACCTGCTTGAGGCGCTGAACAGTGGCTTCTAATAGATCCCTATTTGTGTGCTGCCCCTTGGGAGTTGTCTGGATCAGCTGGCAATGGTGATCAATGATTTCTCAGCATTCCTGATGATGATTGTGCACAATTAATAATTGTTTCCAATGCTCTGCAACATTTTCTCTGGATAGCATTTTCTCATAGTCCAACTTCAACTAATCAATAATATCTGAAGTTAAACATCTATCCCATTGGTCCAACTTCAACTAATCAGTAGTTTACTTTTCCAGTGTCATTTATCTGAAGTTAAACATCTATCCCATTGGTCCAACTTCAACTAATCAGTAGTTTACAACTCCAAATCGAATGGATTTGAAGAGACTTTATGATTTAGCAATTTTGGTATTCTAACTAGTAAGCTATTATATGCATTAAGACACTACGATTTTTAGTCTTTGAAAATCTATTTTTCTTATGTCTTTTCATGATATTGAGCATTTTCTACATTTCATGTTTAAATATTGTTTCACAAATAGTAGCATAGTCGGCAAAAGATGCAGTGGGCAAGGCTTTCCATTTTTAACACAATTATTAAGTTATAATACCACTACGATTTGGGTATTGATATTATATGGTGGGGTCTTTTCAATATTATATAAATAAATATTTTCTTTATTTTTATTTTTATAGCTATAATAATTATAATATATTATTTTAGTTAAAGAATATAATTGAACTGAGGGAAGTATCTGGGCCAACATCTCTGCCCTAAAACTCATTGTGAGGAGTACCTCAGGATTTTTTTTTTTTACTTTTCCTTTTTAATATTATTATTTAATTATTTACAATAATAAATTTTATAGTATTTAATATTTTATTATATTATAACATTGATTATTTTTTAAAATTTGTTATGTGAATTGTATTATCTTATGACCACATAGTGACCATACAACAACTTGACTATTATACATTAAAACCTTCATCCTAACATCCTATTCATTTGTAATGATAATATGTAGATGTTAAGAGTTAGTACTAATCATATGTAGATGTCAAGTTTAGCAACTGGAAACCATCTTGCCAAGAAGGATTCTCCAGCCCTGGTCTTGTCCTTTGATAGCTCTCACACGATAACTGGGCTTAACTTAAGTTTGATATGGCAGATAATTTCAATGTCTTATTAAACAACAATAGACAACTCTTTTCGACATCAAGTTGTAGTGTAACTCTCTCTCTTACACGCAGCTACAACTGATGCAAACAACACCTATTAATTGGAGCTTCCTCTGAGTGCTTATGCACAAAGCGATGGCCAGAAATAACCCAATACCAACATTTGAGCAAAACAAAGGCCCCACAAATTTCTAAGACCACAAATCTCCTGCTCTGATACTACTGATGTGGAACTAACATGAAGCTGAAAATTGCATTATGGTGGATGCTTAAATAAGCACCAAGGAGAAACGTACATGAAACAAACAACAATCTGCCTGCTATGAGATCATAACAAGCTAACACTAGAAGCTAACAACAATCTAACAAACTCAAAGATAATGTGACTGTACAACAAGTTGAATTTGTTTACAACATTGCATTTTCATGACTTTTTCCAAAATTTTCTACTTCAGGTGCATCAAATCCAAAGGCAAATCATCAATCAAAATGCTTTATGCCTTTTCTTATAGAATAAAACCTTGTTCTCCATCTGCTCTGTCACACACTTATTCTCTCTTACTTCTCTAAGCATCCAGCTCTTCAATACCTTCTACCCTTTGATTGGAAATCTGTTTAATACTTTTTTTACTTTTCTTCTCCATGACTGCGATCACCTCCATCATCTACCATGCCTTGATCATTACTGCTCTGCTCTGAGAACTTCTATGTGTCATCCTCTTTCTTGAAATAACTTCTTTTTTCCCTATTTCTTATAAGCAACTTTGAACTTGAGATGCTTTACCTGAACCCTTTGATCCTTCTGTGATTGCCTCCATTGGAACATTTTTTATGCCAGGCTCCCTTAAGAAAACAGGAACCTGTCTGGAAACTAAGCGGATGAGTGATCCAGGTATATGGTGGTTTGTCAGCACTAGATTAAGAAATTAGGAAGGCCCTCAATGCTTTGTACATATTTCAAATATCAAAGAAAATATGACACCATAAGTGTCTAGTAGTAATAACATATACTGCAGCTATAGAATTCAACAAGACTAAAACTATTTAAACCTTAATTCATATATATATTGCTTAGTCAACTTAAATAAATCACAGTACTGCAATGTCTTACTTTTAGCACCAGACTGAGATGCACACTACCATTCGTGAGGCAATAAATAAAATGAATGTTTATAAATTGAACTTTTTAGCCTCTTACAAATAAGAAAAAACATTCTACATTAAGTTTAGATAGATGATGGCAAAAAAAACATACGGGATAGTCAATACTGGAAGTCCTTCCTCTAATCCAAGACAAAGAATTGTGCCATACCAGCCACCCTGTATGAGACTTTTCTAATTAATTAGAATCAATGAAATCAAGGTCTCTTCATTCTTATCATGGGTTCATTTTCTATATATTCAAATTATGATGCCACATTTTCAATAGAGGAGAAAGAAAGATATAGAATACTATACAATGTTCATATATACCTGAAAACATGTAAGACCTTAGTAAACTGTAGTACAAGAGATAAAAAGGTTAGCGATAAAATCAACAAAAAATCTACAAGTAAACATGAAAATTGATTTAAATAATATCCGTTGATTTCAACAACTTTTAGGCCCAAAGGGTTTGAGGCAAGTAGTGGAGACCAAAGATTTTTTAACCCATAAGTCAAAGTTCCAATCCCATGGGTTTTTCAACCCATAAGCCAAAGTTCCAATCCCATGGGTAAATCTTAATATTTGGGACCATGGGATTGAAGTCTGATTGGTGATAACTCTGGATTATAAGGACCCCACCAGGGTTCAATTCCCATGGGTGTTGTGATAAGATTTATTGTAACACCACAATAATGCGGTTCATTGAAATAACAAGATAACATGGTCACAGAGGAGAAAGAAAGATATAGAATACTATACAGTGTTCATATATTTATATGAAAACAAACAAGACCATAGTAAACTATAGTACAAGAGCTAGAAATGTTAGCAACAAAATCAACAAAAGTCTACAAGTAAACATGAAAATTGATTTAAATAATAGAAATCTAACACCAGTTTTTTTTTTTTTTAATTTACATGGTGGAATCGGTAGCCGCCACGAATCTGGGCAGGCTGTCCGGCTTTTATGATCGCCACAGTATTCTACACTGTCCACCCCGGAAGCCGCCACACAATTCTTCGTGTAGTCTGCCCCTATAACCACCATGCCACAATTATTTTAAACCTTTTATGCCATTGAAAGCACCAGGAAAGGGACAAGAATTCAGTGCGACGAGGCCCGAGATTTGAACCTTGGACCTCCGCCCCCTTATGGGGTTTGGTCGAACCAATTGGTCTACACCTCGGACCTTAAAAACCTAACACCAATTGATTTCAACAACTTTTAGGCCAAAGGGTTTGATGCCAACAGTGGGGACCGAGGATTTTTCAACCGATAAGCCAAGGTTCCAATCTAATGGGTGAATTTTAATTATTTAAGCCCATGGGATTGAAGTCCAAATGTTGATAATCTCTGGCTTAGAAGGAGCCCACCAGGGTTCAGTTCCCATGGGTGTCATGATAAGGTTTGTTGTAACACCACAAAAGAATGTTGAATTGAGTCATCTCTGTAAGACAACCAATAAATTACATGCATGCTTACAAATAGTATTTGAATTAATATGTACAACTTTAATGCAAGTATTCCTTGTAAACATTATTGATTATATTGTTATTCCATTGAAATCATGTTCAAAAAAAGCAATTCTTCATTGTGAATTGAGGAAAACGCAGACTAAATAACTGAACATTTTTAACTCATAAATTCAAATAACATGTGCTTGTTTAGTAAAGCGTGTCTGGAACTTTGCCAGTGACATACTGGAAAAAAATTCTGGAAAATGCAATTATAGGGCACCTTGGGAGATAAGAGATATATGATAATTCAGTATTGTTCAGTTGAAATTGAAATCGAGTTACCATGGACAATTCTGTTCTAATATTTCTATTTGCAATTTTCATGTTGTTCATCATTTTAAAATCATATGTATACTAATAATAATAAACTATTGTATATACCCAGTTCAAAGAAATAAATGTGTCATGCATGTACCCGGTTGGTCTAAGTTCATAAATGGCGTTCAACAGTATGTCATGATAGGTAGCTTAACTGATATCTCAAGTGATTAGGATTTGTATATGGTTTGCATAATTAGTAGAAAGCCTAAGCAGATGTTTTGATTATTACCTTGATAACCTCGAGTATATGATACTCATACCTAATTGCATCAATAACAGATAAGTCCAGATAAGTCCACCAATGGACACTCTGTCTGAAGAATTGTATTATTCTCTTGAAGCAGCAGATCATTGAACTGTTCCAGCCTGTCAAAATATGGAAAATATATACGGGGATTAAAACTGATTATGTGGTTGTCTAAAAATGAAAATAAGATTTACAGGTCTTTTATATGTTTCCTGCTTATAATTAATGACCACTGCAGTCCCAGAACATTGCACTGGAAAATGTGTGTAAGCCAAAGAAAACCTACTAAATGTACAGTATGTTATACTGCATGTTTTGAGGAAAAAATTTAGGTTCCACCAATGGAGACTCTGTCTGAAGACTTGTATTATTCTCTTGAAGCAACATATCATTGAACTGTTCCAGCCTGTCAAAATATGGAAAATATATACGGGAATTAAAACTGATTATGTGGTTGTCTAAAAATGAAAATAAGATTTACAGGTCTTTTATATGTTTCCTGCCTGTAATTAATGACCACTGCAGTCCCAGAACATTGCACTGGAAAATGTGTGTAAGCCAAAGAAAACCTACTAAATGTACAGTATGTTATACTGCATGTTTTGAGGAAAAATTTTAGGTGCAAGGCAATAAGAAATAAATTAAGCATACATGACACTCACGTGATTTTATATAGGAACACATGTGCTTTACTATTGTTGCATTGAGTTGGATTTAGGAATGCTACTCCTCCTGGACCCCATGTACTATGTGTGATCTCCCAAAAAACAAACGATGCGGAAGCAGTTTCCATCGTATACTTTGTGGAGGACTTTTATCTTTAGAACTAGGACAGCAATTTGCCATGCCTTCCGCCTACTCCAACTGTTAGTAATGCTAATGTGCAGTCAACATATTACTAACCTACAAGTAAAACCATGACCATCATAAAGTAAAATAACAAGGAAAATATTAAAATAGGATGTACCTGCCCCCCTTCAATATAACAAAGAAACGTTTTTTTCCACATGTTTGACCCATAACATGCATACCAAACATACATTTTACGCAGGACCGATCTCCAGCTACAGGCATTAGCATTGTTTTTTGTTGAAACTGTAGCTGACTTGTTACAATCTTTAAAACTAGAGGTTGATAGAATACTTGCATTATTCCTAATTGTCGATGGAAGACCAATATCCCTCTTTAAGACAAACACAAATTGATTTGGCATTTTCTCGTTATCATGCTTACCATCATCAATTTTCAATTCATTTAGAGGTTCAATAATGTTTTCAAGAGCTTCAACAACAGGACCCGTATGAAATGTAGAACTTGATATTTCTCCTGTGGCTTCATAGTCTTCACCTGATTTAGAGCTTTCTTCACTTGAACTCAAAATTAGCTGAAAGATGAATAAAGAAAGATAAAATGATTAGAAATCTTGTGATTAGTACAAAGCACAATATATACATGATATCAAGATGTGTGCAGGGTAAGAAACAAAGGCCAACTTATTACAAATTAAACAAAAAACTAATGATGTAATAAAGCACAAAAAACTGCTATTTCATATTCAAAAGTAATCTACTGCCTATGAATACTTCCAGTTTCCATTGTTAACAACGTTGATAGCAAAAAGCATCCTACTCACAACCCAAAGGGATTGGGGCAATTAGTGGGGAGAGAAACGTATGGAGTATCACACCATAAGCTAGGGTTCTAATATAATGGGTGAACCTTGATATTTAAATAAAATGGCATGAGATGAAATGGTTAAAAACTTGGACCACCAAAGGGGACACCGAGGTTCAAATATTGCTCGGAAGTATATGCATAATAGCCAATATGGTTTGTCGCAATGCCACTATGTGGTTTGTTAAAATACTGTGATAATACCATCATGATGTAATAAGGGTGAGGCTCATTTCAATCCTATATAACCGATTAAAAAATCATCTTACTCACCTTCCAGTTTCTTTCCTGTTCTATTTACAATTAATATCTTATGTACAAATGTCCCCAAGGGCTAGGTGGATTACCAAGAGGAGACCTAGGTTCAAACCTTGGGGGCATAACCAATAAAAGGCAAAGGTAGTATGAGTCCGCTGAGTGCGCTCCAGGTTGATAATGACGGTACCAATCCTAAGCCATCGGGGTCTCCCTCACTTCGGGCCACGTTTATTGAGGCAAGGCAGGGGTTATAGAGGCAGCTTCAATGATTTGACCTGTGTTCGGAGGTAGAAACCTTGGGGAGAATGTCTGACCCCGTGCCCAGTTGTTAAAGATGAAAGGATGTTACCGATTCCCCTGATATAAAAAAAAAATATTATGTGCAAATTGTATGGACAAGGACACAGAGAAGGGAAAGGTCATCCACATGTTCAAGGTGAAAATTACATATTTTGCAGGAACCTTTTTGAATACTTGCAATGCATCAAATTGTTGGTTTGTAAAATTCATTTTCCAAAAGCCATATGTAGAAAACAAAATGTTTTTCTCCGTTAGTATGCAGAGGGGTAGCTCCTTGCAATTCACTTTGAAATTTTCTAAATTTAATAATTATATATTTTGTAATTCAGAACTCAAAAGAGTTCAGCCCCAAAATGCTTTTTGGAAGCATTTGATTTTAAGTGTTTTTTTGAATGACCGTATCCAAATTTTTTAGTTAAATAATCTCTCAAACTTTTGATGGCATGACATTTCTATTGAGTGTAGTATGCTTTGAGGTATAGTTACTTGTGAGCTCTCAGATATGCATGATAATAATTCAATAAATTATATAATCTCTGTTGTGTTTTTTATTAGTTTGTGCGGCAGAGAATGCTTTATGTTGTTTTGACTTGTTTGAACTTGACGAAAGAAATATGATCTTCAAAGAAATCCTTTTAGCATTTACCAAACCTGTGGCTCAATTTTTGCAATCTTGTGTTTGTTACATTATTATACTCAAATTTGTTAGTTAAATAATCACTCATTGGATGGCTTCACATTTCTGTTTGGTCTAGTATTGCGTTGATTAAAATTCAAGATATGATATAAGCTCTGTTCTAGTGTTTATTACTTTGTGTGGGAGAGAATGTTTATGTTGCTTGTATGTAATTGACAACAAAATATGATCTTCAAAGAAATCCTATTAACTTTGCATGATAATAATTCAATAAATTATATAATCTCTGTTGTGTGTTTTATTATTTTGTGCAGCAGAGAATGCTTTATGTTGTTTTGACTTGTTTGAACTTGACGAAAGAAATATGATCTTCAAAGAAATCCTTTTAGCATTTACCAAACCTGTGGCTCAATTTTTGCAATCCTGTGTTTGTTACATGATTATACCCAAAGTTGTGAGTTAAATAATCACTCATTGGATGGCTTCACATTTCTGTTTGGTCTAATATTGCGTTGATTAAAATTCAAGATATGATATAAGCTCTGTTCTAGTGTTTATTACTTTGTGTGGGAGAGAATGGTTTATGTTGCTTGTATGTAATTGACAACAAAATATGATCTTCAAAGAAATCCTATTAACTTTTACCATAATGGGAGCTCATTTTGTAAATTTTCTTTGTTTTAATTTTTTTTGTTTTGAGGCTTGATTTTTAATGGGTTTGGTTTGCAAGCTGGATTTCTTAGTTCTGTTTATGTACACCCAAACCTTTGGATACTCTATGAGTGATGTATGTATATGAGTCGTGATTTATTGTATGAATTACAAAGATATTTTATTTCTTTTATATTCCTGTCATTTCTGTGGTGGTGGAAGAGGATCTCAGAAAAAGACATTGATACAGTCTATGTAATCTCAGGTTAGTTTTATGGAATCTTTCTGTTCTAGGTATACCCCATATGCTCCTAAATCTAATTTGCTTTATCATCTTCAGGAATGCACTGCATTTACCGCTAACTTTGTTGCATTTCAGCCTAATCAATGATCTGAATATGGCCTATGCTAGATAAGTTGTCAAAAATTAAAGATTCAAAACTGAGCAATTTTAAGCCACACAAGCTTATGGTATGCCATTTACTTGGGAGAGTTAGAAAGTTTGCTGCTTTTTATAGAATGATAAATGCCGTGGTAATTTCTCTTTATTTGATTTTAGTTTTCCTTTTTAGTGGATCAATTTGGAAACTCTTTTGACACGGGGTGGACCATCGTTGATTTATAGTCATACTTTTTCCTGGTTCACCATTAAAATTCCTATAGTGGATTCTCTCTATGGAGAGTATGCATAATCCCTAAGGAGGAGGCATTATCAAACTTGGAAACCCTTTGGCTTAGAAGTTGCAACAAAGGAGTTTGTACTTGACCAAAATTCACCTAGGCCTTGCGTCTGACCTCATTCATTAGCCTGCCTAAAGGTGGCTCAATCTACAGGATATGAGGAGCTAACCCATTGGAAGCTTGAATCTGGGTCAACATTACGGCAGTTGCCCCAGCCTCCACCTTTTACTGCCAGGTCATGACCTGCTTAATGCCCGACAATTTTCTAGTTATGATTCAGAATGAAACTTGCTTACTAGTCATGCCTCAATGGCTTTTTTTTTTGTTGAAACCTATGGCCATGTTCTGTTTTGACAAGGGCATATCATTTCCACAGATGTAGATATAGCTACTCTGCCGAAATTTTTCGTCTATGATAAGGCCATGTGTATGGTAAGTTTGGTATTTGAGCATGCTTTGCGCAACACCATGGCATCTTCTTCTTGAGAGGGAACCCCACCCATGCTGTCCCATTCAATATCAAGCTCACAGGTGGTCTAAGGATACAGAATCAGATTATGTTAATGTTTTTTTGCAGACAAGTCTCCTTTGGTATTCACTAATATGAAAGAATATTGAGCTAACATTACATGTTTTACTACATTACTAATATGTAATATGTCTTGCTGTTCTACTGGATATCATGATTTTCTTTGCCCTTATTTTAGCTGAAAAACAGAATAATACAGAAGTTTTTTACTTACAACTGTTTACTGTGCATGGACAGGCTATGTTAAGTTTTTCAATATAATGTTTTGCAACATTCAGATTCTCAATTCATGCCTAGGGGATTTTGGAGCAGTTATTGTCCCTTCAAAAATATTATGATTTCAGAAGTCTTCATGCTGGACATGGCAAAGTCATGTGTGCTTTTGGTGGCATGCTAACTTCAACAATTGTCATTAAGAGGCAGTGCAATAGTATCCATGAAACCACATCTAGTATGTAATAGCAGATGACATTATACAAGCATGTGTTCATCGTTCGACTCTTCCATTTTTGAGATAGGAGTGGGTTATTGTTTGTAAATGTTTGTATAGATATTGAGTAACTGTTTGGTCCTATGGGACCTTAAGCTTTTGAGCTTGCATATTCTGAATATGATGTAAAAAGTCACGGAAACCCTACAGTTGGAGGGGCACCAAGAAACATGGCAGGGACAAAATCAAGATTTCATATACTTTGTAGACAGAAGTGACTACTCTTGCCTTATTCTTAGGTAGAGAAGTGAGCTGGCTAAGGAGGACTAGCACTGAAGTGTCTACTTTTTGGTCTTCAGGATTCCAAATCTTGGAGTTTCCCTTTTGGGTATCATGTCAAAGCAAACAGAAAGAGGGATTGCTCATACAGATACTGAACTGAAATATTTAGAGAATACAACTAGTATATCTGTCTAAGATGTCAGGAGGTAACAATAAAATGGTGCAATAATCAAACTATAGTTAATATGAAGGAAGTTGACCTCAATCACTGGATATTATAGACTAGGATAAACAAATTAAATAAACAACAAATATGAAAGTTTGCTGGTGACAAGAATATATGATAAGGCTCTAGGTAAATTTCTCTTATGAGAGAATTTGTCATGTGAGACACAAGAAACATAATTGTGTTGGCGTTTATGAAGTAGATGCATGGGTTAAGAAGAGTGGGTGCAGAATAAATAATGAATATGAGACAAATAAAGCTTTAGAGAAAATCCTGAGCACTTTATGTTACTTGAATGTGATTTTCTACTTCATAGCAGATGCTCATTATTTATATCTCTAATATTTTCCTTAGGAAATAACTAAAACTTCCAAGTGCCCTTATGAGTAAAGACAAGACACATAGGAGTTAAATCTCCCAAAGATGCACAGTAGAGGAAAATTGACACTAGCTTAGAGACCACAATGTCTTTATTTCTGCAGTGTTCTGTGCAAAAAAAGGTAAGATGTCCTAAGTGCATGAATGACAATCATATCAGATGGATATAAATCTCATAAAGACGCATAACTAAGACAAATTTATAGTTTATATAGTATGTCTGAGACCATTACGTGATTTGAAGTGATATACCTGATTTTTATTTTGTGCAATAAAATCAGCATATCAGGGAAATGTAATGCCACATTCCATGGAACTCTTGTAAGTCTGTTCCTTTGTGGAAGATATATCCAATTGATGTGTATTTGCATTCTAAATTCAACATGAAATGTTGTGGTTGTCTTTCTGAATATGAATGGGGGTCATAGTTTTGCCACCAAATGCTCTCACATGTTTTAAATTACTTATATGGTGTTACAGCAGAATTATAGTGCACAAGCTTAAGGTCATCAATCTTACAGGCTCCACAGGCAGATCCTTGCATGCTTTTAATATAGTCTTAGATCTCTGGACTTGATCTGGATGTACAAGAAATTCAATTAAACTACACCAAGGAATCAATTTTGAAACACTATTTCTTCGTAAGTATCTTCTTGAATGAGTTTTAATATTCAGAACCAGGGTTGTTACCCCAAAAGATGCCAATCTTTCAAAGAGAGATCAATATTATTCCAAAACAATCCCCCTATGTACCTATAGCAACAATTATATAATTGTCAATATTCATGAGCTGAGAGCCTTTGGAATCAGTTTTATAAGCCTTTGGAATCAGTTTTATACTAGGCTTTCACCCAATCTGCTTGCTACTCAACTTAGATGTACCTTGTGGTAAAGGGATTATAATGGCAAAAAGGGATTGACATTAAATTCCAGTTATATACACTTTTTTGGATAAATATATTGTGGCAGATTATTCACATGTTAAAAATGATGCTTAATAGAATTTGGACAGGTGTCAATCGACTATATAGAAACTTTAGGCATAATGTTTTGCATTCACTCATCTCATGCAGAATCAAAGCTTAAATATTTGTTTTCTTACCTAGTTTTTGTACAAAATATTCTACTTAGCACTGGATACAGCTTGATATATAGTTCTTTCGAAGTCTCTTTGATATTTTTTGTCCAGTTTTAGTGTATCTAATAATAAAGTGTTTTGAGTTTGCGTTTCTTTTGTGCATCTATTAAAGGAAATTGGATATTAATTTATCATTCAATTTTGTGTTCATTTTATGGTGTTGCCCTGTGCCTGCCTAAATTTTTAGTGAAACTAACAATTGGATGTTTTTGGAATTTCAGGGTTTTATATCATTTAACAAGAGAAGTCGTATGCACAGGTATGTTTCAGACTTGTAGTTGTAGCCTTTAGTTTCATTTAGTATGGTCATTGATGCTTGAGTACATTTTAATGCTTTGCTGTAAGTGAGTACTTTATTAAATTTTGTATCTTTTTGTTCATTGTGCACTTCAGAAACATGGGTGATGGTTCACATGACAAAGTGGGCCTGTCGAACCTTCTAGAGAAGACACCATTAAGACAAATTCCTTATCATATTACCAGAGTGGTGAAAGTCAGTTCCTTTACAGAAGTCAGGAGTGGCCGTCAGGATAAGGCAAGTGAAGCTGTTTTGGTTATAAAACAAACCATACATTGAATAAAGACCCTAATTGTGAATTCTTTGTTTTCTTCATTAAGCAATTTTATCATGGAAGTCAAGAATTGTTTGGCCTTCTTCAGATGGTTGTTTTTGTGAAGGGATTGTTTCTCAATTCAATTGAATGGTGAATTTATTCTCTTATTTGATTATATGTGGGCTGGAATGTTTCTTGTAATTTGATGAACTGTATGGATATTTTGTTGCCGAGTATCATAATTCGTTGTAACTGCATGCAGAGGCATTATATCTTTTGCATTATTGGTAAGTGAGCATTTATATGCCATAGCAAACTTAGCAGGCATCAGATGCTATTTTCCATTAATCATATTTAGTATTTACTATTGAATGTGCAAATAGAGAACCAAATATCTTGCATCCTACCTCTTCATATGTGTTGTGTTATGTTAAGGTCACCAATACTAGATATCTGTGCACCAAAATGTTTATATTAAAAAATATTGTACTAAAAGAGAGAGAGAGAGAGAGAGAGAGAGAGAGTATGTTGTTGTTAGGGAAGTATATGTATACTTCTTATGGATTCTTATGGAGTTGGTCATGTATATGGATGGATTGGCAAGGATGAAATTGATTTTATTTTAATTATATCAGGCACAATAGTCATAGCATAGCACATAATTTTAAATGAAGAAAATCACATTATATTTAATGCATATTTTATGGTGCAATAAGTAATATTATACCCATAGGCATATATATTTTGACACAGAAGAACTCCTAAGGTTGAAGCTAAGGAACTGCTAGCCTAACTAGCATCAGTAAATCAGTTGCAGCTAGTTAAGCTACACCATATTTTCTTTGGAGGAAGAGTAAAATGGCTTCATTATGGATATGCATGCAGAATGATAACTACTGGTAGATTGTTGTTGTAAATGATAGATGAAACTATTACCTCAATAACAGTAGGCAGGATGATATTGATCAAAACATATATTTATCATTTCTGGGCCGCTACAATCTGTTTCAATATTGTTGTTGCATCATAAGCAAAATGAACGCAAGGTTATCAAACTAGGTTTGTGCAAAGTGTTTTATATTGCATGATTCTCACTATGTGGTGAAGAATTGGATCAGAATCATGAAGGGCATAAAATGGGACACGTAAGTTGCTGCCTCATGTTAATAGAGAAGTGAGTACTATTAATTGGTTTCTTAACTAGAGGAGGGTCAGAATCCTATGGACTTCTGCAATATTTACAAAACACATCTAAGTTGTCTTGATATCCTGTGGAGAGCTTCTTTGTCCATGCACCGTAACTGAGGGAGAACATTTTGTGCGGATGCAATTCAGAACTCTTCCTATAAAACATCATTTTTGGGCTCAGCTAAGGCTGAAGGAAAATCTGCAAGAAGAGCTCGGATGTTTGTTGTTTGATGTGATGAATGTGCTAAAATTAGAGTGAGAACCTCAGTTGCCTGAAGGAAGTAAGCTGCAAAAATTGCACTTCACATCAAGGCATGATAACTCAAAATGATGGAAGTCGGACTGATGGAGTCATAAACTCACAAGAGGTATCCATTACGAGCAACCAATCATAGGACAAAGCAAAATGGAAAATTGGGCCCAGCAGTGTATAAGAGAATGATAAGAAGATGCCAAATATATCGAATGTTGCAGCTATAAAGGCATTTGGACCTTATGTGTGGAACTGCCAATGTTTTATTCTCATTGAATCTTACTGATGGTGGTTGCATAGAGTAAAGAAGTAACATAATTGGAAAGAGATTCATGAATGGAAATAATAGAACCTAACAATAACAACAAGAGAAGTGATGAAATGACCAGACATTAGAGTGTCTTTTGAACCAAAGTGAGATGTAGATGCAGAAGCTTGTCAAACTGCCAAGAGGTTAAAATTCTGAGTGGCTTGTTCCCCTAAGCCACAGAGTTAAACTATTTACCACTAAATCATTTGAGACTGATATCGCTGTTAAAACAGGTTAAAGTGTTTTGTTGGCTTGTGGCTGCTGGCGGTCAGTACAAGGAGAAAAACTATAATATTTTTCATTATGTCAATATTGTCACCAATTGAAGCACAAGGTATAGATAGGAGAAGAGGGTGAAGAAACACACTTTAACAGTGGAAGAGGTGGTGAGAAATTTGATCCCAAACAATGTGTTGTAATGTTTGATTAACCTGCTGCATTATTGCTTTTTCTTGACAAGGCAATGTAGCTAGCATTTGTCCATGATCAGGATTAAAAGTTTTCTTGGCTTGAGGCAGCAACATGAGGAGTATATCATGTTCTTACATATAAGATACTTTGCATTAATGATGCATTGGGCAAGTAGTATAAGATTTGTGATAGATAAGGAGGATAAGACAATTATCTTTATGAAGAAATTTGCGTCTCTATAAATGTCATATATAATGTTTTGACATTATTGTAGTGCCTTTACCAATCAAATGTCTAAGATATCTGTTGAAGAGCAACTGCTATTGCGATGCACATGAACAGTCCTAAGTAAGACTGTTGTGACTGGTCACATAAACAGAGTGTAACTCATACCTTACCATTGAACTACCAAACTAGAGCCTGAGTGAAAAAATGGAACATAAGTCACACTTAATCCAATCTCTAATATGCTACAATGTTAATTCATTTGTTCATAGAACTATAGTGGAGGTCTTATATCTAGTATATAGGCTAAATATTTATTGGTAATATTAACAAACGGTTACTTCCACAAGAGTGTGACATGTGGTAATAAGGTTTTGTTGAAAAACTGTGATAATGTGGTCATAATGTAGTATGGTTGGGTCCTGTTTTGATCCCACATAACACCCCCCCCAAAAAAAAACAATTAGACAAAGGATTTTGCTTTCGAAATACTGAGCAATAAGTTCTAGCATTTGGCTGCACTAGAAGCAACTTATAGCATTAAAATGATGTCACCAATCATTGCATAAGGACTGCAGTCAATTGTCTATTGAAGATATGACTAAGGACTGCATTGATAAATGTTCAAGCTGGTAAGGTTCATCGTTAATGAAAATTTAGGGCAACGATGCTAGAACTAGCAACAGATGATTGTTTGTCTTCGCAATTTCTTAATCTTTTGAGTGGAGATGAGTTGTTTCAGTGTAAACCACCCATAAATGTGTTCATACCAATACGTGGCAAAGATCTGCAAAATTTGAGATTGAAAAAGTATGTAAATACTTGGCAAAAATCTGCAAAATTTGGATTGAAAAATAAAGTAACGTGCTTAAATTCAATCCTTTAGAAGTTGGCATACATTTTTGACAAAAGTGGTATTTGATATAGTTACATAAATATTCACACACTCTCTCATCAGCATGCTGACATTATCGTCAATCCAATCTGTCCACATTATAATCAATTAAATGCCAGGGGTCATGTTGAATGCTTACATACTTTAAAGAAGCATATGAAGATTAGAGGAATCATAATTAGGATAAGTTAAAGATTAGTAATAATCTTATGACCGAATTGTCTAATGGGATGGCACATCCATTACTAAACTTGATAGAGGATACTGTATCATGTATTCAACAGTTTTATTTTTTTGAATTTAGCGAAAAACCCCTTGCGGGGCCGCCTTGGTCTGAGAAACCATGAACAACCCATGTTAGTGATTTTTTGGCTAGAGCTAACCCATCAAAGATTCTATTTTTTAGGGGAGCTTTTACCTCCCATATTCTACTCCACCACCAAAGCTTTTCCTCATTGTTGTTGTCAAAGCTTGCCTTATACCCTTGTTTGGCCATGTATTGCTCACTTGCTAGATTCTTGGACCATATCAGATAGTCTCTTTGCTATTTTAGTCTTATATTTGCTCTTTCCAATTCCTTTGTGTAATCATGTCAAATATGTGCTTCAATCCCCATGGTGGATGTGTATAAGAAGTATTACTCAAAAAAATATATATGTGCTTCATTTCCTCCCAATGTTAGCTCTTCTACTGTGAGCCATCCTTGTTTCCATAAATTAGTACTCTCCATTGATACCACCTACGCGAATACCATCTTACTTTGGCTGCGCGAATACCATATTTCCTATCCTTACATCCTTTCCATTCCTTATTTTCCATGTCAAGAAATTCCAACTAATGGGAAAGCTCTCATTAGTGCTTTCCAAATAATTGTGGCTTTTGAAACTTATTTATTCTATAGTCTAATCCACTCTACAAAGGATAAGGTGCCTAAATATTTCTCTTGATTTACTTCTTGCCATAATCCTTTTCTAGTTATTAATCTCCATAAAGTTTTTGCTGCTAAAGATTTTTCAAAGTTATGTATATTCTTAAGGTCCTATCCTCCATCTAATTTTGGTTAAGCTATTACGTTCTAGTTAACTAGTGCCATTGCATCCTTCTGTTTGTTCCTTGACTAAAGGAATTCGAAAGACTTCTTCCTTATTGTCTCTACTATTGTGATGGGAATGTAAAATAGGGAGTGCCAGTAGACCAGGGTGGCTTCCAAGATTTATTTCACCAATGTAAGGTGACCCCTCAATAATAACCACCTAGTGCACCAAGTGGCGATCCTCTTCTCTATTTTGGTGTATAACTAGATCCAGTCAAAGTACCCATAGTCATTAGGTTTTTAGATGTAAGCCTAAATATTTTATTCCTTTATCAAAGTCTACTTGCTTGAAACCAAAAATTCTCATTACTGTTTTTATTTGCCCTGGCTAAAACCTATTGAAGGTTATCTCTGTTTTTGAAGATATATATATATATATATATATATATATATATAATGTCACTTAAGATTTATAGCAAGGATAAAATTCAAAGTGATTTTCTTTGGAAAGGATGTGAGGAAAAACAGGTTTTCTATTTGTAATTGGGACAAGATTTGCAAAGGAAAGAATATTGAATGGCAAATTGTAGGCTTACAAGTTTGACATTAAAGGCAAAACTTGATGGAGATTATTCAAAGATCAAGGAAAGACTTGGGTATACATTTTACTTAAAAAAACATATAGATTTTGTTGATGTAATAAAATTGTTCAGGAAACAAATCCAACCTAGAGGCTTGACAAAATGGAACTTCATATGAGTGATATAAACATAGATTAACCACAATAAACTTTACATTAATGTGATAATTATGTATATGCAATCAAGAATCAGGAATGGAGAAGTCTCCAGTTGTAACTCCCTTACAACTACCTAGAATCATTTACATATTTTTTGTAACATTCCTCCCTTATTACATCAATTCTCAATTGAAGTACATAAAAGAAAATCTTAAAATTATTTAAACTTTACATGTTCAAGGGACTTTGTGAAAATATCTGCATGTTGATCTACAATAGGACACAATTGAAGTTGTATATTATATTCCCAAACATGTAAGCAAATGAAGTGGCATTAAACTTCATTGTGCTTGGTGCACTCATGAAAAACAATATTGCAAATAAGTTTTAAACATCCATGGTTGTCATAGTTTAGGATGATTGTTTGCTTCTATGGAATAACCATTCTTGACAAGATGTGATGTCACCATGTTTCCTTGCATGCAGCTCCTCCTACAACACAATATTCTTCCTTGGTAGAAGATTAAGCAGTCTGTTGCTTCTTACTATCCAAAGAAATTAGACTAGATCCTAGAAAGAATACATATCAAAATTTGGATATCCTATCATAAATTGATCTTACATAGTCTGCTTGTTGGGGGGTCTACCACATTTCTTTGACTACATAGGCTTCTTGATTTTTTGATGCATAACTGGAGAACTATCACCTTTAGTCTTTATTTTTGAATTGTTTCCTCTTGTTGAAGTTGATTCATGAGTCTCAAAAATCAGAGTCTAGTTAGTAATATTTAGGGTTGTCACGAAAACATTAAACATAGGTGGAAGTGCTTGTAATACAATTGGGACAAGCGCATCATCACTCACAGTTTTGCCTAACGCTTGAAGCAACACTCTTAACTCAACAATTATTCATAGAAAACCCTCCAATTTTTCATTGCTCTTTATCTTCAAATAGTGCAATTGAATCTATAGGTGTAGAATCTAAGTTTGATTTTTGTATTCATTGTTGAGTTTGTCCCATGCATCTTTGATGGCTATTGCATCATGGATATATGGCTGGATCTCGTTAGGTACATCAAACATCATTATCAAATAGGATTTCTAGTGTGCTTTATCAAACTTCCTTTGTTGATGTTTGTGTTATGTCTTTGTGTGGTACTTGTGTTAGCAGGATTTCTAGTGAATTTTCAATTTTTTTTTCGAAGCAGAATAGTTATCACCTTTTAGTAATTGTGAATCATGTTACATATTTGGGTCATTAACAACCATTTTCCACCTTCAAAATTAAAAAATAATATCTTGGTTGGATTGGGCTCAAAAAGAAATTTTTGACAAGTATATACACCCCTATACTTGTGAAAAAACACCCCTTCAATTTCAAAATACACAATGTATTGCTCAGTAAAAAATACATTGACTTCCAAGTAAATTATTGATCACCAAATCGTTCAAACTTAATCTTTCTTTTTCAATTCAACAATAAATACTCGTTTTTCAATTCAGAAGTCAACAACCAAATGTTTGAATGATTAAATTTACTTATTCATTGTCCCTTTGCTTACACCATTTGGGGTTGCTTTTTAAAACATATGAGAATAAATTGGGGGTAGCTCCATCAACATTGAAAGAGTTGTAAAATATTGGATTAATTATTTTAAAGTTAAAACATTGTGAATTCTTTGGAGGATTTGTCCTTGCATTATTTGTTGGAATGTATGGCTTAAAAGGAATAATAGAATTAAAAAAAATGTCAAAATCATGTCAAATTTTAAAATCATATTATTGCTTCTCTCATAGAATGTTTATAGACATGGTGGTCATCATGGGAAGTCTCAAGTGTGGAAAAGAAGTGCTATTATCTTGGTTACAATATTTGAATATACACGAAAAGAGTCATCTATGACAATGAATTTAACAGATCTATGGTAAAATGGAAATATCTACAAGTGTTTATCAAAATTAATTTTGATGGCGCTTCTAAAGGAATCCCAAGAAAATTTGGTGGAGATGATGTCTTTCTAAACATTGAAATCAAAATTCTCCTTAGGATCATATGAAATTTCAACTAACAACTAAAGGCTAGGGCATTTCCTACAAGGACCAAACTTGCCATTGATGAAGAATGAAAATATATATTTCAATTGAGGGGATTCATAATTTTTTTTTTTTTTTTTCGGTTACATAGGAGTGTTGGTCACAACCACACTTTTTGGAAAAATTCAAAGTTTAGAAGGCAACTAGGCGAGTGATATTTTATCTCTTAATGAAAAAATATCAAGAAGTTAATTGTAAAAACATATCTATTTGAGGAAAATGAAAAAATATCTTTGATAAAAATACAAGTTGGATATGGTTTAATGGATTTTTTAATAAATTTTGATGGGAGTGGTTTCCAATAGAAGACCCACATAGCTTAATAATAATAACAATAGTAATATAATTATCCCTGTGAGTGTGGCCTACCGACAAGGACGCCACTTGCATTATCGGTGATGTGATCGAGGTTCAATCCCCATGGAGGATGTGTATAAGAAGTATTACTCAAAAAAAAAAAAAACAATAGTAATATAATCAAATGGAATTAATTACATTCCTCAACTTTCAAGTAGGAGATCCAAAGTTTGAATCTTGCTAAATGATATGTGCATAATTTTCAAACTGTTTTAATACCACTATATAATACTAGTGGGGCCCGTATATATATATATTATATGTGAATGGAATAGCCCCACCCACAATAACTTGTGGCCACATAGTGATATTACACTAGCTTAATAATTATGCATGTATTACCCAAATTGAAAAAAATTATGCATGTATTTCTTTACAAGATTTGAACTTGAGTCTCCTTAAAGGTCGAGGTATTTAATCAATGAAGCTCATGCCACTTGATAAAAATTTAATCAATTATATGATGATTGACATGGGTCCCACCCATATTAAAATCAATGACCACACACTGTTATTACAATGAATTAACGATTATAAATTTATTTTATTGTTTAACAAGATTCAAACCTAGGTCACCTCCTTCAAAGTTAAGGAATTTGACCGATTGAGCTCATTCCATTTGATAAAATGTTAATGTTCACCCATGGGATAAGAACCTTGATCTATGATATGAAACTCATCACTCAAAACCACATTGCCACAAATAGATTGTACTTGTTAAGGTTCATACATGGGATTTGATCCTTGGTTTATATTATGAAACTCTTAAGTTATCTTATAATAGACATAATAATATTATTGTAAAAATATATTATATATATCATTATTAAATTTAAATATAGGCTTTTAAAGTTCTTTCTCACACATCACGAACACATAGTAGTATTACAACAATATTTTTCATAATTTTGCTTGTATTTCCTGACAAGATTCAAACTTGTGTCTCCTTGAAAGTTGAGGTATCTAATCTTGAGTTCATGCTTTTTAATTTTTATACATATATTTTATTTTATTTTATTTTATTTGTACATCTTGCCACATACATATGACTCTTCACTTGTATACTTGACACCTACACACGACTCTTGACTTTCTATACACTTGCACACTTTATTACATGACACTTGTATACCTTATACATGACACGTGGACTCTTTTCAGACATTGACATATATTTTAGGGGAAATATAAACCACACTTTCTAATCTAATAACTTCATTTGGTATTAGAGCGAGGTTCGGTTGGAGGGTTAGAGTCACTTGTGGTCTTGCTAACAACTTATCAAGTTGTTTGTAAGATTTATTGCAAGAACATTGTTTGTTGGGTGTAATGGTCAACAACACTAACTTGTTTCCAATCCTTGAGTTTGATGGAGCTGATTATGAATACTGGAGCATTAAGATGAAGAGTTTGTTGATGGAAAAAGGTCTGTGGGATATTGTAGAAGATGGGTACATAGAACCAGAAGATTGGAGCACACTTGCAGCAGTAGATAAAACAACAAAGAAGGAAGCTCAGAAGAAGAATTGCTTGGCTCTTTACTATCTCCAATCTGCATTGAAGAAATGTATTTTTCCAAGAATAGCAGGTTGTAAAACAGTTGCTCATGCATGGAAGGCCTTACAAGATGGTTACCAAGGGAGTGACCAAGTCAAGCAAGTGAAGTTGCAAACTCTTAGAAGAGAGTTTGAAAATTTGAGAATGCAAGAGGTTGAGAGTGTTGGTGATTATTGTGTAAGGGTAAAGGTTGTTGTCAATAAAATGGCAACTCTTGGAGAAGCACTGGACAAAGTGGTTGTTGTTAAGAAAGTGTTGAGAACACTTACCCCAAAGTGGAATCATGTAGCCATTATTATTGAGGAGAGTAAAGATTTGTCTACTCTTGAGTTTGATAATTTGATAGGATCTCTTATGTCTCATGAGGAGAGGCTAGGGGAAACTATTACTACAGTTGATGAGAAGGCATTTGCTTCTAAAGCTACAATTTTAAAGGATGATGGAGCAAGCTCTAGTGGACATGGAAATGACCAAGGAAGATGCCAAAATCATAATTCTTTAAGAGGAAGAGGTAGTAGAAGAGGAGCAACAGGTAGAGGTAGAGGCAGAAATGATAAGAGGAATGTGCAATGTTACCATTGCAACAAGTATGGACATTATGAGAGAGAATGTAGACAGAAGGTTGGAAAAGAAAATAGGACAACCCACTATGGTGAAGAAGAGTTTGCTGTTCAAAATATGTTCTTATCATATAATAAGGCTGATAAGAATATTTAAGAGATTTGGATACTTGATTATGTTTGCTCCAATCATATGACAGGAAATGAGGAGCTTCTTGCTTCCATGGATGAGTCCTTCAAGTCTAAGATCAAACTTGGAGATGATAAGGCTTTGGAGGTGGCTGCCAAAGGTGTAATGGAAGTGAACACAAAAGAAGGTAAGAAACATGTTCTTGATATCTATTACACACCAAATTTGAAACATAATTTATTAAGTGTAGGGCAACTATGTGAAAAGAACTATAGGGTAGTCTTTGATGATAAGAAATGCACCATCTATGATAAGAACAATAGCAATAGGATTGTTACAATAGTCCCTATGACCAACAATAGGTTGTTTCTTTTAAAGTTTAGAGGTCAAGGGAGCAAGCTTGCTAATGTTGTTGTAGAAGACAAGATTTGGTTGTGGAATCTTAGATATGGCCACTTGAACTTCACTAGTTTGAAGTTATTAACTTCTCAAGAGATGGTTTATGGGTTACCAAAAGTGTAAGAACATAAAAGTGTTTGTGAGGGGTGTGCAATGGGCAAGCATGCAATGCAAAATTTTCCTAAAGGGAAAGCATGGAGGGCCTCATACCCACTCCAATTGGTCCATTCTGATATTTGTGGGCCTATGCAAACCAAAAACTTGGGTAATAACTCTTTCTTACATTTATTGATGATTTTTCTAGAATGTGTTGGGTGTATTTTTTGAAGCATAAGGATGAAGCATTTGATTGTTTTAGGGAATTTAAATCTTTTGTTGAGAATCAGAGTGGTTGCAGCATTAAATGTTTAAGGACAAACAATGGTGGTGAATTTTGTTCTAATGATTTTAAACAATTTTGCAATAATATTGGCAATAAAAGGTAATTCACAACTTCCTATACTCCACAACAGAATGGAGTGGAAGAAAGGAAAAATAGGATAGTTGTTGAGATGGCAAGAAGTATACTGCAAACTAAGAGACTTACCAATATGTATTGGGCTGATGTAGTCCATACAACATTCTACATAATGAATAGAAGTCCCACTAGCTCATTGGAGAAGATGACTCTTTATGAGGTATGGTATGAAAAGAAGCCCAATGTTAACCACTTCAAAGTTTTTGGTTGTTTAGCTTATGCACATGTGGCTGATGAACTTAGGAAGAAACTTGATCCTAAGAGTGAAGCATATATATTTATTGGCTACAGTGAAAATACTAAGGCCTATAGGCTTTATAACCCAAAAAATCACAAAGTGGTGGTGTCTAGAGATGTGATTTTTGATGAAGGGGGAGTATATGGTCATCAAAAACTTTATGTTGATGATGGCAATAGTGGTGGAAGTTCTTCTAATGTGTAGCCCAGTTTAAAATCAGTCCCACCAAGTCCACCAACCAACTCTTCAAACAGTCCCAAACAAAGCAGTTCTAGTCCCTCTTAAAGTGATGATTCTCCAAACGTCTTTTCAGATGTTATGAAGACAAAAAGGGGAAAAAAGGCACTTCAAATTCATCCTCCTACTCAGGTTTTGGATAGCAATTTCCATAGAAGACTTACTAGAATCCAAGCTCAAAAAATTGACCAAGTTGTTCAAAGGCTTAAGAAGATGCACATGTATGGTGATGAAGATGAAGGTGGGCCAAAAGGAGATGTTAATTATGCTTTGATGACTGTTGCTAATTTTGAACCTTCTTGTTATGAAGAATCTTGTACTAATGATGTTTGGATGCAAGCAATGCAAGAGGAGATCAATTCCATTGAGAAGAATGACGCTTGGGAGCTTGTAGAACTACCCAAGTGAAAGAAACGTGTGGGTTCTAAGTGGGTCTATAAGACTAAGTATAACAGTGATGGCAACATTGAAAGATACAAGGCTAGAATTGTAGCTAAAGGATTCACACAAAGGTATGGAATTGACTATGAACAAACTTTTGCTCTTGTAGCTAGACAATAAATGGTAAGGATGGTACTTACTTTGGTAGCCCAAAAGCAGTGGACTGTACACCACTTAGATGTAAAAATTGCCTTCTTGAATGGGTACTTAGATGAGGAAGTGTATGTACAACAACCTCAATGTTTTGAGGTGAAAGGTAAAGAAGAACGTCCATATGTTGAAGAAGGCATTATATGGCCTTAAACAAGCACCTAGAGCATGGTACTCTAGGATTGATGAATACTTTTAGTAGAGTGGCTTCAAGAGAAGCAAAAGTGAACCTATCCTATACTTCAAGAAAGAAGGTAATGATATTTTATTTGTTTGTTTGTATGTTGATGATTTGATTTATATGGGTAGTAGTTCCAAGTTAAAATATGAATTTAAGGATGCCATGATGAGTGAGTTTGAAATGAAGGATTTAAAATTGATGCACTATTTTCTTGGCATGAGGTGCATCAAAGTAAGGATAAAATCTTCATTTGTCAAACTAAATATTCCAAGGATATGCTAAAAAACTATGGCATGGATAGTTGCAAACCAGTCCCTACTCCCATTGCTCATGGTGAATTTCTATGCAAATATGATGGGGTTGAAAATGTGAATGTGATCAATTATAGGAGCATTGTTGGGAGCTTGATGTTTCTTACAAATACCAGACTAGATATTGTATATGTTGTCTCACTTGTTTCTAGGTATATGAGTGAGCCATCTATTTTGCATTTGAAGACTGCAAAGCGAATTTTGAGGTATGTTAAAGGTACTATTGACTTCGGCATAAATTACTATCCTACTAAAGATATGGAGCTAGTTGGTTTCAGTGACTCATATTGGGGCAACAACTTAGATGATCGAAAGTCTACATTGGACAATTGTTTTTCTCTTGGATCTAGGCTGATCACTTGGAGCTCAAGGAAGCAAGTATCAATAGCACTCTCTTCAACATAGGTTGAATACATTGTTGTCACTTCAGCCAGTGCTCAGGCCTTATGGCTCAAGAAAGTGTTGGAGGAGATAGGTGAGAGACCAAGTGGTCCTACTATAATTTTTTGTGACAGTTTGAGTGCCATACAGTTGGCAAAGAACCTTGTCCACCATGAAAGATCTAAGAATTTTGACATGGAGTACCATTTTATTCGTGATATGGTGGAAAAGAAATTAGTTGAGTTGAGGTATTGCAATACCCATGATCAGTTGGCTGATGTTTTCACTAACGGTATTGCTAAAGATCAATTTCTTAAGCTAAGAAATAGTCTTGTGATCCATTTTAGCATCAAGGGGGAGAATGTTGGAAAATGATGCTGACATGTGTGCATTTTTGGATTAGAAGGCACAAGAGAATATGTAACCACTTTGTAACAATTTTGTACAAGTGGTGTAGGAATATTGCAGTTGTAACAGTCTTGAATTGTTACCTTGTTTGTAACTGCCATAAATTCTTTAGGTTTGAATTTTCCCAATAGTGACGACATGTTCCTCTTTGGCTATGGGGTCAACTCAATTTTAAATTACAGGTAATCGCAAAACCTATTTCTCCAGTTCATGTTTCTACTAAATATTTTGAGTGGGAGGTCCTGGTCTGGTTCCTGGAGATGTTTTGCCTCAATGTTTGTTTACAGAAGATGGTTAAGGATGGCACTCATGGAGCCTAAATTTCTCCAACTTGATCCAGTGGTGGAGGACATCCTTGGGTCACATGCACTTCTTCTGTTTCTAAAGAAATTCCAAGAATATGACTCATATTTGTCAAAATAATTTGTTCAATCATAGGATAGTGGCACCATCACCCTCTAGGGTCTCACTTTTGCTGTCACTATTGATATCCTTACTAAAATTATGGGTATGGTTAATGATGGTGAAATCATTCGATAGGATAAGCATTATATGGTGGCTAAGTTGATGCACATCAAAGATAAAGGTAATTTTTTGATGAATAAGGACAACATATTTGTTCAAGAGGATATCCCATCCCCGTGGAACAAAGTGCTTATTTCTGTAATATAATACCTCACAATTGATGAGTCATCCTTCACTCTATGGAGCTTTTACATGGCGTTCCTTAATTTCCTAAGGGACATCAAAGTAATTAATATCCTTAAATATTTATTTTGCTCAATGGAGATCTTAGTCGATAGTTTAATGAAAGGAAAATTGACCCACTCGAAGCATCAGGATATGCATCTAATTATTTTCAATTACATTAGCCAAAACTAAATTTAGAGAGTTTCTCATGTTGGGGATATTGAGGAGAATCTGCTTCTTGTTCCCATATTGAGCTCACCTCTGGTTGCTCAAGTGGATATGCCTAGTAACCAGATTGTTGATGTGGAGGTCATCTCTTCTAATAAGATGGGTAATCAAAAGTTATTGGGAACTTATGATGTTGTGCCTACTCCCAACTAGAACTCATTGTATGTGAAGTCCTCTGTGAAGAAAGGCAAAGGTATTGTATCAATTCTTGCGAAGGAAACTTCTTTGACTTTTCTTCTCCAGCTCGCAAGATGAAAAAAGACCACTTTGGTTCCCTCCCTTGGTGCATTTTCAATATAGTCCTTCGAGGATGTTGATCGTGTGGTTGACCTAGACGATATTGTGTCCTTGGCAACTTCTATGCTACTTCGGGTTGGAAATCTCATCAATCAGATCAAAAATCAGAAGATGGTCATTTTGGATGTGGAGGTCTTGAAGGTAGATGGTGCTAACTAGGACCATCTCCCTATTTCTGATTACTTGGGTTGCTCCGTGGCTATTTCATTTTTGGTTTCTTTGCTCGGCTGGCCTTGGGCTTGTGTCATCTAGACCTATTTTGTTGGATGACGTATTTTCTTGATCCTATTTTGTTGTTTTATTATCATGAGGTCTTCCCTTCGAGATCCTTCTTTTTGAAATGAATTATTGTACTTTCATTACCGTGAGGTCTTCCCTTTGGAATCCTCCCTTTTGGATGATAATGATTTGGGCTAAGGTCCTCCTTTTGGATCTTCTCTTTTTGGCTTGTAAAAAGTTTTGGGATCCTTTCAAAACCCATTTATCAATAAAAAAATGTAATATCCCATCGTGATCATCATTTATGTGAGAAGATAAAAGCACCATACACATATATGAAATAAAACCTTGTATTGAAAGATTTTATTTTTACAAAATGCCCTCTAGGGGCTTACAAATGTTATCCTCAAAAGGTTGAGGTAACTTCTTACACTTAACAAGTGGTGATTTGAAATATTCCTCTCATCACACATGATTATTGGATGGATTTTGATAGCCTCGAGGGAGCTTTGACCATCCTAGGTTGCCTACAACTCTGAAGTACCTACACATAGCCAAGAGCAATAATTTAATAGCACCAATGGGGCCTACCTAGGTTAGACCACAAAATTTATATGAAAGATATAAACAAATAACCTTAATGAAAATCTTACGAAAACTATGAATATAAGGTCAAAATATGACAAACACTAAAAATATACCCTAGTTAGACCTTAAATATCACAAAGATATGAACCATAAACCTTGATAAACCTTGTTCAAGATAGGAATATAATGTGAAAATGACACAAAATACTAGAAATATACTTGTATTCTCTTTAATACAATATCTATCATTAAAACCTAGGTAGGAGCTATCTATTGTTTTCGATAATTTGAGGGATGATAACTTTTGTTGCTGACTATTTTGATGTTAGACAACTACGACTTCTGGACATTCAGGTTTGGACGACCATGGCCTATGCTACCCTAATGCTATTAAAACTTGTTATGGGCCTTCAAGGGGATGAGATGAGTCTCTAGTTACAACCAAGTTTTGAGATGGTATCTTGTTTACATGTAATTGAAAAGAGGGTTATGGGCATGAGGGAGTTTGTATTCATCTTCGTGGTGAAGTGGGGATCAGAAAAGAGGATGATTATGGTTGGTGATTGAAAATGCTCAAGGGAGGCTTAGATCAAAATTTTGGTAGAGTTTTGGTTTATGTGAGCATGTGCTATACAAAATGGAAGAAAAGATGGGGTATTTATAGGATTTGGTAAGGGGAGGGGTGGTGAAGTGGAGGTGATGTGGAGGTGACATGGCAGCCAAGTAGGATGTGGAGAAACCAAGAAAATTTTAGAAATTCCATATGGAGGAGTGTGCACCTTCCTAAATTTAATGGCCTTAGGTGAGGTGAGTCCTCACCCACCCAAATGTCATAAATTGGCCTAGGGAGAAGTGAGGGAGAATGGGGACATGGAAATATTAGGTGAAGTGGAGGGAATTTTAAATTCATAAAAATGAAAGGTGTGGGATGAAGAGGACATGTGGATTTATGAGAGATTTTTTTTATCGATAAATTAAAATTTCATTAAAAATAAGTTTTGAAAGGAACCCCAAAACCTTAGTACAACCAGAAGAGAAACATAAAAAATCAGACCCAATGACCATAACAGAAGGTAACCCATGAGAGGGATCTGACCAAGCCAAAAAATATGCTAGGAAATAAAACTAAACAAGAAAGAGAAAAAAGGATGGTCCCACCGTAAAAATGGGATCATCCCAAGGGGACATCCCACAAAAGAAACATGAGACTTAATTGCCATATGAAGTGGTTTGGGACTCATCCATCTCTTTAAAAATTATGTTGAGCTGAGCGTGTGCTATGTCAAGGTCCTTGGCCACCTGGTTGTAGATTGTCCACATAGTCTTGGATGAATTAGCCACCGCTGATAGGGTGGCCACCGAACTGATGATGTGGGTGAGCACAGATCTATGCAAGGTGACCCAACTACCCTCCTCCTTCATAATATCCTTCGAGTGAACCACTTTGTTGCAGTCCTCCTTGGTTGGCTCCAAGCTCTTTAGTTTTTTTTTTTTTGTTTTTTTAGGCGTAGTGATGCGTGAAAAAGTATGGGCTAAGATTCTAGAGGAACTTAGAAGAGGAATTCTTGACAACCCTTAGGTTTTATCTTGAATTCCATAAATAAATATTCATATTTGGGCTTCTATGGGGTATGGGAGGAGTAATCGGGATCATTGTCATTATTAAACACCTCCTAAATAGGTGAATCATGGTTACTGCTATCTACAAGCTTAGCAAGGGTGGGAGGGATGGGATTAAGTGAGGTACCAGGAGGAGTAGGTGAAGGGACAAGTTGATATGGGTTGGGATAGGTAGGGGCAAGTGGGGGAGGGGCAGGGGAAGCAACAATCAGAGTGTTTTTGGTGTACGCATCCAGGGTATGCTTGTAAAGGATATAATGCAGACCCTGGTGAACAGAGTAATGGGCTTTCTCAGTATTTACATTGGTGATAGACAATTCTATGGATCTAAAGAGGTAGTCAAGTATATTCATTTTCTTGTTCCCTCTAAAATGGTTCAAAAATGCTAAATGAAAGCTACGCAAGATGATATCAATATTCTCAATGGTGAAGTATTGAAGGATGGGAACCATGACATGATCCCATGGCCTGGGAAGCTTTGTCCTTTCAATACCACCATCAACAGTAAGTAAATCCTTACCTTTATCAGGGAAGTATTCTAGCTCTACCACCATTGTGTGCTTATTGCATCGTATGCATTTTCCATCAAGAGGGAGCCCAATAACTTCTGCCAACAAGTGAACATCAATCATGAAATCAAGCCCTTTGACCGTGACTTGACCTCCATTCCAAGTGTTCACAATTGCATTGGATATATCTTCCTTTCCCTATGAATTTCAATAGGAAGGGTAGGCAATTATGGCTCTTCAAAATATCCTCGACTATGGGATCAAGCTAAAGCATGGTGGACTCAAGGATGGCCATGGAGGATCAGGTATGGGAATTGAGGGACTTGGTTCTAGGATTGACATAATGCGGATGGGAAATATAGTGGATCTTTGAGTAAGGGTGTATCGCTCCAAATTTTTTGCATCCTTACCTTTAGGCTATAGTATCCGTGCTCGGAAGGAGGATGGGAAAAGGATGACGCGGTACCTCGGACTGAGAGGCCTTGCGAAGGTTTCGCCTCTCGGGGGAGGTGTATTATGGTGATTTTTCGACGGATGGTGGGTTCACTAGGAAAAGTTTGAATGGCAGTTTCCATGCCTAGGTTGGGAATGTGTTTTATGTGTTCAATTTTATCTTTAAACATTCGAGTCCTAGGTTTGGCCAAATGAATCTAAGTTATACTATTATGAAAATGCAGACTAGATGAAATAGAGCAGACAAATATGAACAAAAACAGAGAGAAAGAGCTAAATTACAGAACCATACCTGATCTGGATGTCTGATGGAGATTCTGATTCTTGAAGCAGTCAAGATCGCCTCTGATTCGATAGGATCATCTTCTATCAGACAAGATCGTCTGAGATTTGACGAATTCGTCAAAGACCTGCAATCAGAGAAGTAGACACAAAATGCAAAAAATGCAACTATTCTAACAGAGGGCAATGATGTAGAATAACAACAATAACATTAAAATGATGATAATAAGCCAAATACGAGTGCACTACAATGATTTGATGGCAATTGGTGACTTAACTATGCATTTAAAGCTACATGGGTGAACTCCAAAATGCAAAATAACAGAAAATACTAAATAAACTAGCTAATTGCAGAATAAAATAGCAGATGAAAAGAGAAAAATGCAAACTCTGGGCACTAATTGCCCCCAATGATGATTGCAGTCGAAATTGTCTCTGATTTGACAAGATCGCCTCCGATCTGAACAGGATCGTCTGCGACGATGTAAGCTTGCTCCGGATGAAAAATGACAAGGTTCCTGCAAGAAAATTGGATGCAACAAATGTAGATGGTAATACAGATTATTCTAATGCGTGTGAAGGTCGATTTACAGGAAAAAATAGGCCAGGGGAAGGTTAAGGGGAGGGCCTAAGTTTAAATAGGCTTAGGAGGGAGGTTAGGAGGTTGGAGATCATCCCAATTTGGGAGATCTCCAACGGGGAGGATCTCTAACGGCGCAGACACGCTTCTGCCCGGATTAGAGACGCCGTTGGAACAGAGGCTAATTGAGAAAAATCAGTTTTGGGACAAGATCGTCTAGACGTCCTAGTCCAGACGAAATCATCCGATCTGAGGCGATATCGTCTGATCGGTGACGATATCGTCAAACGGTCAAAACAAACTCTAAAAATGGCGCGAGAAAGGAGGAAACGGATTAAACGGCGATTTGGGAGCGGTTTTGGGGGTTGAAATTTGAATTTGAATATTTACTTAGAGTAATTGTAATTATTAAGGTTTTACTATGCCAATTTTAGGGTGCTACATTTTGCCCCCTCTTTAGCAAATTTTCTGAAAAAAATGCGTTAAAGATGAGTTCTTCTCGATCTACGAGAAAGCAAAAATTATTCTCATTTTTAGGCAACGATTCTAGGTCGAATCATACAACAGCTTACTATGGTGCCCCCTCCGTGTTTTTACCCAAATCGAACGTTTGAGGTAAAAACACGGAAAAGCAAAATTTTTAAATGTTTTTAGTTGTTTTTGAATAAAATTAAGAAAAATAGGGTAAAACCCTAATTCATTGTTACTGTTCATTTTTTAGTTTTCTGGTTTCTGGAGCTCTGCAGACAAAATGGTCGAGACAGCGCACAGATCGATAGAGGTCCGGCATGGGGTACGGGTAAGGGTCTAAACTTAGTTTAGAATGCTTTACTTGAGAATTTAATGTTTTTTACACTAGATTTGCTTGATTTTTTAGCAGCGTGACCATTTTTGGGCCGTCGACATCGTTGAGACGAAATCGTCTCGATTTCACCGAAATCGTCTCGATATCGCCGATTTCGTCTGAGGGCGAAATCGACGATAGGGGGACGATTTCGTCAAAAAGGGGACGATTTCGGCTGGTGAAATCGGAGACGAATTTTCTCAAATTGAGGATGATATCGTCCAATCGTGGACGATATCATCATCTATGAAATTGAACTTATTTTAACTTGTATTTTTAATTAATGATTTAGTAATAATTTTTATTGTTGATTTTGTTTATGTTGCAGAGGGGATTACTAAAGAGCAGAGAATGGAAATATGGCAGGTTGAAGGATGACTTGGCCGCCTGTCTCGAGCAGAGCGAGATTAGTCGGCACGAGTCGGCTTGCGGCATGTGGCGGAGATGCCACGGTATCTACGAGATATGGGGCTATTGACGACCCTAGCGAGAGAGGTGATATCCGGGTTCTTGTTT